>PVLC010006931.1:0-66200 GCA_004027655.1 Graphiurus murinus
CGGGGCGCGGAGCACGAATTGCTCCGCGACGGCGTCTTTTCTTGTCCTCGCTCTGCTTTCTCGATCTTCTTTATTTGTTTGTGGTTCAGATTTCGCTTTTTTCCTTTTGTTGAAAAGATCTTTTTATGGTAAATTTAGATCCAAATCAGGGCGTTTGTGAAAGGATGGTTCACTCCGTCGCCATCTTGGATCTCCTCTAAAATTGGTTTTCAAAAGGCTCATTAGATCTAGGCATCACCTGACACACTTGGGACCAAAATGTTCAGAGCATTTCCATTGACAATTGGCTTTAATGGTTCAGAATGCCATATTGCTGTGAAGGCCTATCTCCCAGAGCTTAGTCACCAAAGGGAGGACTCTAGTGGCCAAAAAATTGGAGGCAGCAACCAGAGGAAGCCCAGCTATGGACATGACAGCAGCTGCCAGGTCCATCTGCACTCATTACCACCTCCTAGCCCATCGGACCAGCGATCCAGTCTGGCCAACAAGACACTGACTCTGCATCCTCCTGTGCTAACCCTACCAGCAACATCTGATAGAGCTACAGATAAGTCTTGTTCAACAACAGAACACTGAAAAGCCGCAGGCCCTGGGTGACCTTCTTGAGTCTAAGTCCTAAACCCTCAAGCTTATGCTCAAGAATGTCTGCCGACAACAGACCCCCACCCCAATGAGACCCAAATGATCCCAGAGACATGGCGAAGCTAGAGGCATACCAAAAAGTCCTCCCTTCAGGGACTCCGAAAAGGGTCACCAAGACCACCAATACTGCCAAGGTTGGAGAAGTCCTTCAAAAGCCTAACGAGAGCCTTTTGTGAGTACTTCTATGAAGCTTATCACACTTTTACTCCATTGGACCCTGAAACACCTGAAAACCAACCAATGGTTAACACTGCCTTTGTCAGCCCAGTGGCCCCTGTGAGGGCCAGAGACAATCCACTTAACATGGCTGCCAGTACCAAATCCTCCAGCTGGCCCTAAAAGAAATCCAGCTTCATTTAAAGAGACTTCAACAAAAACGCAGGACTACCAACCTGTATAGGACTTGTGGGTCATTCATCCGGCCAGTCACCCTGTATCCTACTGTGTCTAACCTGTACATCTTCTAAGTTTGCTCCCAGCCACTGCAGCCACATCTCGAACTTAAAGAATACTTTCTCATCTGACTCCTGTGAGCCAAGAAATGTTTGCCTTTGAATGAGATGACCCAAAAGCTAAAACCAAAAATGGGTATACACTTGGACTTGATTGCCTCAAGGGTTTAAGAAATGTCCCACTATTTTTGGATAGGCTCTGGCCTGTGACTTCAAGTCTTTTTCTTCTTGCACCTTGGGCTACACTCTCCTCCAGGATGTTGATGACCTTCTCCTTAGACACGGGACTCTTAAAGGCTATGTTACAAACGCAGGCTGGCTGCACACTGTGGTACAAGATCTCTAAAAAGGGACCAAGAGACCAGATCTACCAACAAAAAGTGGAGTGTCTGAGATTCACCATCCAAAAAGAGACTGCTAGAGGCAGGGAAAAAGGAGACAGTCCAAGCTATCTGAGCTAACTGGAAAGCCCTCTAGAAATTTCTGAGAGTGGTATGATCTGTCACATTTGGATTCCAAACTTTGCTGTTGCAGTAAACTCCTTCGTATTGGAAGAACAACAACAATCCTTTCAACAACTTAAAAGGCAACTGGTAAGAAGTCTTTCACCTTGTTTGTCTCAAAAAGAAGGAAGACAGCAGTCCAGGTTCTGTTCGAGTAACCAACACTAGGCTTACTGTACGAGAACTCTCGTATACAGCTGAAGGTGGTACATACCTTGAATCCATTCACCCTGCTGCCACACCGTACTGAGCCACCTACCCAGGACTGTAAAAAAGTGCTGAGCAAATCCACTCAGGGAAGCCAGATGTAAAAACAAACAATAGACCAACCTTTGTCTCCAAAACTACCTAAAACATGGCAGTTGCCCTTGGTATCATCTGGGAGCTGCACTCCACATATAGGCCACAGAGTTTGGGCACAATAGATACAGCTAACAAAAATGGGTATTAAATATATCAATATATCAATAGCTACATATATATATATGTAAGATTTAAGCCTTACCCTTAGTCCTGTTTAAAATTATACCCATTTTGTCCACAGGGCCATTTCACCCCTCCAGAATAGCCCCCAAAAGAAAATAGGGGAAAATTCCAGTTACTGAGTTGTCTTTCTCTTTGCCTCCTTTCTTTCTGTTTAGTAAGATAACCTTGATGGTCAAAGTTGTTTAAAAGTTTGTTATTTTAATCAGTCCTAAATAAAATGTAAACATCATCTGAAAGAAACAACTATAACTCTTTAAAGTCCAGGCCACTATAAAATTTGGATAGATGATTTTGTTTCCTATTTTCTTAAAAACTGTACAAAATTATTTCAAAATTTAATGTTAAAAAGGGAATTATGGAAGAAAGGAACCAATATGTAGGAATGAGAGAGAGATGTAAAGAAGGTACATGAGTATGAGAAATTTAGTAAAATAAAAAGGATAAAAGGAAAGGAGAATATTTTAAAAATAAGTATCTTGTATGGTAAAGTAGAATACATCAAAAAATGTTTGTGTAGGATAAAGCTTATAAGAGAAATGCATGTGTGATAAAGATGACTATATTTACAAATTATTCAAAAGGTTTACAATGAGGTGCTATTAAGATCATTTCTTGTGTTTTCTACTGTTTCTGTTTTCTGTGGTTACCCTATTAAGCCCTAGATTCTAAATTCCACTTCTAAAGTAAAAGTTAACTCTTGTATAACTGTAATGCTATATTTGTGCTTCCAAAAATGTTAAAAATATATAAATGGGTATTATAGAAAATGCCAGTCACATCCAGAAGCTGACAAGATGGTGCACAATGGAAGACTCAAGAGTGTCACATTTCAGGCTACAAAGTTGGACTCTAAATATGTTATAAGTACTTTAAGACTGACTCTATTAGTGGAATTTATGATGATCTTAATTCCAACACTAATATGTTTACCAAGTTTGACTTTGTATTGTTAATATGAAAAAACAATTGGCAATCACAATTAATGTACCCAAAATTGTCAAGCCTATTATTGTCAGGTTTGATGCAAATCAGATTATAACTTGTGGCATCCTGGAAAACCAGCAACAGTTCTCCCAGGCTGACAAATACTACCAGCCTTGTCTCAAAGACAAATAAAGGAGGAAATGTTGGGAGCATTGTTAGTCATCTATGTTGAGGGCACCTCGGTCCAGCTTGGGAGGGGCACAAACTGCACACCCAAGTGAGAATTGTTTGCATGCAGACAAGTTTCCAAGGACCAGGTGGGACCTATAATCAGGGACCCTGACCCATAAGCAAAGACCTTGACCATTTCCTTGTTCACCCTTTCCTTCCATGATTCATCTGTGACTGCCTTGCTGTTATTCTCTGACTCACCCCATGATTGCTTTGTTATATCCCGTGGTTAATAATTTCTTACAATGTTTTGGTTATGACCCTCAATAAAACCAAGGTGCTACTGGACAGGAGGAGAGACATTTCTCTCTCCTCCCTGGCCTGCTCAGCTACCATGTAGACTCCATTGACATTCATGTGAGAGACTACTTCTAATTAATCACAGTCAATCAATCAACATCAGTACCATTGCCACATGTCCCTGATGTTTTCCTTTCATGTCTTGAGGTTGCATTTTATCTTCTCATATAAACTTAGCTCCCTTAGCTTTCTTGTAACAATATTTTGTCCATATTGTCTCTCTTTTAATTTTTTGGTCATTATTTTAGGTGTGTCTCTTATAAGACCCTATGTACTTTAAACATCTGGAAAATCAAGGGATCATGTGCTTTTTCTCTTATGTAGAAGCTAGAGAGAAAAAAGGAAAGAACAATGGACCTCATGAAAATTTAGGAAATTAGTAGAATCGTGGAGGGGATCAGAGGAGGGAAGAGGGCAGGTATGGGGAAGGAAACATACAAATGATGTTGTGTACATATGACTGCATTTCTATGAATCTCACTATCATGTAAAATTACAATGCACCAATAAAAAAAGACTGCAAACTAAAAAAAAGGATTGGAAACAAAAATAATGAGAATAATCCAATTGAGCCATTTTTGTCTTTTCACTGCTGAGTTTTGTCCATTTTCATTTATTGTAATTGTGGCAAAAGCTTTCATGAATGTCTTGAATGAACTGATGTCTTAGACCATTTAAGTTTAATGATTTTGACTGCCTTGTTTTCTCTTTCTTTTTTTTTTTTTTTTTTTTTTTTTTTTTTTTTTTTTTTTTTTTTTTTTTTTTTTTTTTTTTTTTTTTTTTTTTTTTTTTTTTTTTTTTTTGTGTGTGTGTGTGTGTGTGTGTGTGTGTGTGTGTGGTGCTGGGGACTGAACCCAACCCAGGGTATTCTACTTCCGAGCTACACCCCCTTTTCTATTTGGAAATGGGGTCTTGCTAAGTTGCTGAGAACCTCACTAAGTTGCTGAGGCTGGCTTCAAACCTGCAATCCTCCTGTCTCAGCCTTCCAAGTACTGGGACTATAGGTGTGCACCACCACACCCTACTTTTCTTTCTTTTTTTTTTTTTTTTTTTACCCCAATGAGATTTTTTTTTTTAGTTTGCTTGCTTGTATTTTATTCCATATTTCCTTTCTACTGGTTTGAAATTTATACAAGTTTTTTTTGTTTCATGATTATCCATAAAATTTGAGCATGCACATTTAATTTAACTTGACTTCCTGAACCATATAAAGACTGTAAAACATTTTAATTCTAATCTCCCTCTCTCTCTCTCATGTGTATACTCTTGATGGCTCAGATTTCAGTTTGCTTTCTTTTAAATTCACAAATTAGACATTTGCTGTTATTATCCTTGTTAAAAATGTTTACATTAAAATATATTTAGCAATTTGTTTGCTCTCAAATTTTATTGAACTTCAGATGATCCATCTGAAATTATGTTCCTTTTTCCTGAAACATCTTTAGAAACTACATGTAGGCTGTAGACTCTTTATGTCTTCTGTTCCCACTTTAATAATATCTTTATTTCACTCTTATTCTTGAAAGGTTAGTCAGAAAGGAAGTAGAATTTTAGAGTAAAGGTTTTTTGTTTGTTTGGGGGTTTTTTTTGTACTGGGGATTAAACCAATACAAAACTGGGCATTTTATCTCTGAGCTACAACCCCAACCCTTTTTAATTTTTATTTTGTAACAGGTTCTTGCTAAATTGCTGAAGTTGGTCTCTAACCTACAATCCTCCTGTCTTAGCCTCTCAAGTGCTGGGATAACATCCACGTGCCACCATGTTTGGCTTGGGGTTTTTAAAATCAGCATATTAAAGATTTTTTTTCTGTTGTCTCTGGCTTCCATGTTTCTGTGCAATACTCAGCTGTCAGCCTCATTTTCTGCTTATGGATGAAAAAATCTTTTTTCTTCTAGTTGCTAACTTTTCTTTGCTCTCCTACTGGTTCACTATGACTTATACAGATACTAATTTTTAGTTACACTATTTGTGTGTGTGTGTGTGTGTGTGTGTGTGTGTGTGGTACTGGGGATTAAACCTAGGGGCATTCTACCTCTGAGCTACACATCTAGCCCTACTTTTTATTCTTCATTTTGAAACAGGGTCTCACTAAGTTGTAGAGGGCCTCACTAAGTAGCTGAGGCTGGCTTCGAACCTGCGATCTTCCTGTCTCAGCCTCCCAATTAATGGGATTATATATAAGAGTGGGCCACTATGCCAGACTAGTTACACTATTTGAGCTATATTGTCTTTTCTGAACAACTTATTTACCATTCTCAGGTCTAGAAATTTCTTAGCAGTTATTTATTCTCTATTTTGTCTATTACCTTCACTTCATTTTAAATCCATGAGGTTCATGCTTTCTTGACTCTCTATACTGAATTACCGATATTTTCTTCAACTATACCTCTCAGTCTATGAGTTTTATTTCTTGTCTCTAGCCTGCTTATCTCTCTCCACATATCTAGCCTGCTTATTTCTCTCCTCAATTTCCTAGTACTACTTAAAGGTCATATGTCACCTAACACTGCAAACCTCTCTTGCCATTAGTGTCATTTCAAAATGTCAAAGTATGAAGTTAGTCACGTATGTGCCTTCCTGCCCCTAGGATCCAATTATAATAAAAATGATATTTTCTTTTGAAAATTTTCTATATATTGGTTATGGTTTGAATATTTTGTGTCCTTCCAAAATTCATGTTAAAATTGATTCCCAATATAATACAATTAGGAGGAGGGGCCTTTGAATGCGCTTAGATAGTGAGGGCTCCCCCAGAACTGGAGCAGCATCCTTTTAAAAGGACTCTAGAGAATTAGCTAGCCCAGTTGCCTTTCTGTCTCTATCCCTTCTGCCATTAAGGACAAAGCATTCAAGGTGCCATCTTGGAAGAAAACAGGGGACCTTCTTCATATGCCAAATCCAACAATGTCTTGAGCCTGGACTTCCAAGATTCCAGAATTGTGTGAAATGCATTTATGTTGTTGATGAATTACCCAATCTCAAGTATTTTGTTACAGCACCATGATGGACTAAGGCAACATGTATATTTCCAAATTAACAATATATTACATTTTAAATTAAATGTAGTAAAAATTTTACCAGTAAAAATTTAAACTGTATGAAATTTCAGTTATTCACATTGAATGAACCATTTTGTTCCTATTCTCAATGGCTTAGTCTGATTTTTTTTAATCAAGGCAAAAGATTTAAACTTTAATGACCATGGTTGTAGGACTAATTTTTGCTTCTTTTTCAGTGTGAATACTGAACCTATGATGTTATTTTGGGACTAAAAACCAAACTAAACCAAAAAGGCTCAATTTGCAACTGATCCAGATCATTTGAGGAGAAATATTTGTAAAGGTACAACAATAATATCAGAAAATGTAATTATGAGCTAAACATTAGGATAAAAATAGACTTACAATGAGGAAACTTACTCCAAGTATCAATGCTTTAGTTTTAACATCCAAGTCAAATGGAAACTGAATTACAAATTTATCAACTTTTGTCAATAACCCTCTCACAAAACCAGTGCAACATTTTGAAATATTTCCAATAACATTTTCTTCTTCCACAGACAGCAACTAAAAGAAAAAAAATGCATAATCTTAGGAGAAAAAATCTTTGAAATGAAGAGGTATTCTTGCACCAATTTTAGTTATTTAATATAACCCTTATGAGTTAAATCATACTGATTGTATCCTACAATTAAAAGATTACACAACATGAACACATGATTGCCTGGAAAAAGATCTATAGACAATTTCTACCTGAAAATAAATTAACAAATTGAATACAATTAATGATTTTCTCTCTCTCTCTCTCTCTCTCTCTCTCTCTCTCTCTCTCTCTCTCACACACACACACACACACACACACACACACACATCACACAGACACACACACAAGCACATATGCTCATTTTTTAAAACTTTCCTTAAATATGACATAAAAATCAATTTAATTATAAAAGGAAAGCCGCTAGCTTTTCGGCTCTTACAGAGTTAACACAACTTTTCCATAAGTGACCTTAATTGCCTGGATCTCTCCATCTTTAAAAAGTTGAATATTACTTCTCATGGAAAATAACATTCATTCCTTTGGCAGAAGAGATACTCAGGCAAATACAAAATGACAAACAGGAAAAATCCTACCCTCCCTTGGGTAGATGTCACAAGGAAAGAGATATGATGATAGCATGGGGTACCATAGATAAGAAGCAGTCTAAACAAATAGACTTAGGTTTCAGAACAAGCCATGTGGGGTTTTAGAACAAGCCGTGTGGGGTTGGCATCATTTAAGTGGAGATGTAGAGGAACAGAAGGAATTCAGAAGAGGAATCAAGAGACTGAGAGACAACAACCTGTTGGGAGTTAGGAGACAGTGTAGCTGGAGTGAAGGAAATGAGGGGGTTGTGGCAGAAAATAGAGATACCAGACAGATGTGCAGAGCTGGGTCGTACCCAGCCTTGGAAACAAATGTTAAAGAATTTGGGGAAAGGAAATATGGAAGAGTTCTAAGTAACTATGTCCAAACTTCTCTACTCTTAATGTACTGTTCACATACTATTCACTGTCATCTTCTGCAAAACATTTATCATGGAGAAAATGGAAGCTATGAGCCAGGAACTTACTAATGTCCCAGATGCTAGTCCTACAAATGGAATGTATCCATACCAATGCTTTCTACTTCCTTTTGTGATGAGCAGGCCATCTCGAAGCCTATTCCATGCTAATTCCCTGCGTGTCCCTTAGATCTCACACCAAATAAGATACCAGGTTCATTAGGTATTCAACCTCTGCTGTATCTCCACAATTCCCCTCTCATTTGATTCCTTTCCTTTAAACTCACACTATGCTAAGGACATATTTTTCAGAAAAAGATTTCACCTTCCACCCTGTGCTCCATCCAGCCAAAAACGAGGATAAGGGTAAGAGGATAAGACAATAAGGCAAGCCATGCAGTGGATGGCTAGTTCCTGCATTAACTTAAATATTTGATATTTGTTCATGATTATTTTTGCAGTGATTTTGATTGTTTCTAAAAATTACATTTAAATATCCTTTATCTTAATTACTGAGTTTTTGTGTTCCCATAAATTTTGTACCTGTGACGCATGCGTTGTCTGCTTCACCCTAGGCCTGGTCCTGTAACTACCTACTTTATTTTCTTTCTCCTCTACTTCAAATCCAAACACATTAAAAGGATTATCCATATTCATGCACAAGATGACTTTCCTCCAGAATCATGACCTCATTCCCTTGTTCCTACCTCTTGAGGATTACCAAGATGCCATCTTTAAAACTGATTGCTTTAAACTCAGACAAAATAGAAAATGTTTTATACAACTCTGAGAAAGTTTTGAAGATATTAGAATAAAGCAGGATTTGTTGTCTCATACTGTGCAAAATAGAGCAATGTTCAACTGTATTTTGTTATTTGATGTCAGCACAAATGACTCATGATGGCTCCGGCTTTCAGTTTTATGCATAGACCACCCTTACTTTGGTTTCCAACTTGAGATAGAGTTCTGTGTACTCATTTTATTATTTTTCAAACTAAAAATATTGTAACAGTTAATTTGCATAAGTGTGTTTTACTTTATCAATATATCTGGAACCAATCAGAATCTGTATCATATAAATGAGTTGACCCAATTCTGGAGAAGGAAAGTCAGAGAACATTTTAGATTGGCTGTGCCCAACTTCTGACTAGACATTTCTGATATTAAAGATGAACAAACAAATTAGCAAACATATCCTTGATGAAAGTTTGGAAACCACTGCTTTTACATATCTACTATCTTAGGAAGTCAACATGATATTTTTTGTAGCTTAAGAATCTTAGGATTTAAATAAATGCAGCAAGATGTCCAATTTTATTAAATGTATTTAGCAGCTAAATATTAGCCATAATATGAGAAATAAACTAGCAGGCACCCACAGTTTTTAAAAACGGTATCATACAAGTTTCAGAATTTTATAAAATTCAAAGGCCTTATTAATTAGTATTAATATAATGAGGAATTAATACTAAATTTGTTGTCCTTTGCAATAAAGTTTAATTTTTCCTACAGTGTTCCCTGAAACCTTAAATATGACACTTATGGATGGATGAGAATGCATTTAGAAGATAGCCTTAAAAAGTTACATTAACCTCTAGGACAGTGTGAATTATTAATTAAATTTTTAAAAGACAGATATAGTAAAACCATAATATACATTATTATTTTTCTTTAATTAAATTTATTAATTAGATATTAGAAAATAACCAAACAGTTAACTATTTTGAACATGATAATATTAAAACATGAACTACTCACATTAAAAGGTAGATCTCAGAGACAGCTAGAAACTATACATGGCCCTCTAATTTTCATGACATCTTCCTTATTTCATTTTTTATTTTAAATTTTGGCCAAAAAGGGTGAAAATACTGATAAATATATCCAATTGTTTCACCAGGCGGAGCCTCAACTGTTAGCTACAAAAAATTAAAACACATAGTATTGATCCGATGAGATATGTTAGACTTGTAAGTAACCCTGTGTTTAGCTAGCTGCTGCCTTTTAAGTATTCCAGTTTGAACAGAACTTTCTATGGTTAAGGCCTGCCTCCTCTTTGGGGACGGACACGGAAGTGAGAAGAGTCAGAATTTCGATGTTAAAACCCCTCAGTCAGGACTCAACTCTGCTGCTTACAAGCTGTGTGAAGTGGGGACAAGTGGTCAAATCTCTGAAATTCACTTCCCACTCACAAAAGAGGGACAACAATAATCTCTTTCTTTGGGTATTTATGATGCTCACTTATAAAATTGCCTCTCCCATAGAAAAAACTGTTTATTTACCCAATGTCATACACTTTCATGCTTCTTGGGTAATGCAAATACAAATTTTTTGGTCAATTGATATTTATAGACCAATTCATTGATAGACACTTTAAATAAATGTGGTATTCTGTACCATGAAATATTATGCAGCTATTTAAAAGAAGAAAGAAATTCTACACATACTGACGGAGTCTTCAAGTTATATTGTCATATGTTAAAAAGAAAATTGTAGAATAATATGCTACCAGTTGTGTTAAAGCACATAAATGTAAAATAAAGATGCATATATTACACAAATATTCAAGAAAACTGTGGTAAATTACCTAAGGAACTCAAAATACTAGTTACAGCTAAAGAGGGATATAGAAGACCTACAGAACAAACAAGCAGTTGAAAAATCTCTCCCTCCCTCCCTCCCTTCCTTCCTTCCTTCCTTCCTTCCTTCCTCCCTCCCTCCCTCCCTCCCTCCCTCCCTCCCTCCTTCTTTCCTTTCTTTCTTTGATACAGGAGATTGAACCCAGTATCATTCTACTTTTAAACTATACCCATAGCCCTATTTCATTTTTTATTTTGAAATAGGGTCTTGTTAAGTTGTTAAGAGCTTAACTAAGTTTCCGAGGCTGGTCTCAGATTGCAATCCTCCTGTCTCAACCTCTCAAGTACTGGAATTACAGGTGTATGCCACCATGCCCAGCACATTGTTTTTTTAAAAATATATTTCTCCTTCCTGCCTGTCTTCGTGCTTTCCTTTCTTCTTTCTTTCCTTCCTTCCTTCTCTTTTGCCTTTCTTACTTCTCTCTTTCCTTTTTCTTACCTTTTAAAACCATATGTGAGTATTACTTATTCAAAAAATAAAAGAAACCTGCAAAGTCAAGATAGTTACACTCATCATATGCAAATTCCTGCAAAACTCACAGAAAGGATAGAACAAAGATGATCACCAAACAAAATCTCAGTCAAATTCTTTCCAAAAAGTGGATATAAAACAGCATAGTATGAAGTATCAAAATGCAAGCAGGTGCAGTAAAGCAAACAAAAGGAACAAGAGAGCCCCACGAGCCAGTGAATCCAGGCTCATTACAAGTACTCAGTGCAAATAAGGAGAGCTCTCACTCAGAGTCATACTCAAGACACTAGTCTGAGACACACATACTCCTGATTTGTTGGCCTGTTAAGGGAAGTTCAAATGTGATAAAGTTGTCAAAGTATAAAAATCCCTTGAATCATCCATTCAAGGCTTTCTTTCATGAGGAAGTCTTTTTTTTTTTTTTTTGTGGTACTGGGGATTGTACTTATGGGTGTTCTACCTCTGAGCTACACCCCCAGCCCTATTTTTCATTCTTTATTTTGAAACAGGGTCTCACTAAGTTGCGCAAGGCCTCACTAGGTAGCTGAGGCTGGCCAAGAACCCGGATCCTCTGGTCTCAGCCTCCCAAATGCTGGGATTACAAGCGTGTGCCACCACGCCTGACATGAGGAAGCCTTTTACTGACAAGAAATTGCTGGGAATAGCGTCAAAACTGAGCCAGACAGAGAGATCTGAGGTGAAAGAAAGATGTTCAAGTAAAAGTGGAGGAGGTAAAGACAGAAGATAGATCTTGGAAAGAAACAGATAAAGTAAAATACGAGAAAAATCCCTAAAACTCCTCCTTCCTATGGGAGTATCATAAAAATGCAAACAAAGCAAACAGACCCTTCAACAAGCAAATATGAGTGACATAAAAAGAATTAATGCAGATTATTGATATTCCAGATATATTAAAATAAGGATCTAATAATGTTTCTGTAGAGAATGAAGTTACACTGGAAACTACCCTAAAAAGTGGAAACTCTACCTAATGTTCATTTTGAAATAAATTTTTAAAAATATAAGTAATATAAGTAAGAATTAGAAAAATTTAGAAATGTGGTAACAAAGGGATGCAGAGGGAAAATGAAGGGAGTATGTAAGAAAGTTGTCAGAGCTCAGAAAAAAAAGAGAGGAAAAAAAGAGAAAATTTATTTCAGAGATGAAAATTCAGGAGGAAAGCAATACAGAGACAATACAGAATTTATCATAATAATATAGAAGATGGAAATAAAAGGCTTAATACATATCTAATAAGGATCTCAAAGAAGAAAACAATACAATGAAACAGAATAAATACAAAAATCTATAAATCAATAAAATTTCTCCAAATAAAAGGAGGAAAAATGATTCTATCCGTTAAGAGGGCATTCCTGAGGAAAATCAACTTAGAATGCTCAACACTGAGACATATTTTACAGACTAGGCAAGTGTAAAGAAAAAGAGAAAATGTCCTTTGTAAATGTAGACAAAACTATCCTTCAAGTCATTTATATGAAGACTTATTATGTAATTTATTAGCATATACAGACTACAAGCTTAAACAAGGATCAACCAGGTCACCTGGAACATTACATCATGGGGTAACAAAATCAGATTGGCAACAGACCTTTGGTTCCTAACTTATGCTGTATGCCAGAAAATGATGGGTTAACATTAAATCTTCAAACAATGAAATATCAGTCAAGCAATTTACATCCAGCACAACAGACTTTTAATACACATACAAAGGTTGTGAACAGACTGTTCCAAAACTGAGCGAGCTCAGGGAATATTGATACTTTGAACTTTTCCTAGGAAGTCATTCCCAAAGTGAGGTATGGAAAACCAAGATGCATTGGCAATTTTTTTTTGCAATAAATGATGAATATAAATTGAACCGAATATTTTTATAGGTGCCATATGCACTAACACTATTCAGTAACATAGCTATCCAAAATGTGGAACCAAATGTTGAGGACAGTTGTGACAGAAGAGTTTGGAAGTAATTATATATGCTAGCTATGTAGCTAAAATATATTTATCAAAGTAATGTAGGGGGTGGGGGGGCTGAGTTCCACTTAGAGATGACACTAAAGGTAGGAACTGGAAGCAAGTCTACATTTGGAAAAAAGAAATGATGTTGGTGATATTTCCTTTTTTTTTTTTAATGGCTTCTTACTTGAGATCTGGCCCCTGTCAGCACTTCATGGGGTGGCAAAAACTTAAATAGAAACCTGCAGTCCTAGGGCTAATGGAAAAAAGAACAGCTAGAGGTTGCCGCAGTATGTGTGGGTAATTTCTTCCCAAATTTTTGTTTGATTCTGGAACACGGTAAGTTTACTGACCATCAATTGCAGTTGCTGCCACTACAATTAGGAAGACAGAATTTTAAGTGAGAAATTAGCCAAGTTAACTGTTGGAAGAAGCAAACCAAGTCAGTATTTTTCCAGACAAAAACAACAGAATCCTTAGTTTCTACAATGCCCTATTCACAATGTCCGTGATACATGAAAATATTACTAACTAAAAGGAATAAACTGGAGCTCATATTTAAAAGAAAAACAATTATAATTTATTTTTATGTGTTTTGTTGGTGCATTATGGTCTCACATCATAATGTAAATCATGTTGACAATGACATACATGCACACAGCACTTGGTGCCCCCCACCCCGCCTCCCTGGCTCCCCCCTTCCCATACAGAGGACTGAGATTGGCATTGGAATTTTCACATATGTACACACAGTTGATGTTAGTATTTCCAATAATGAAACTCAGTCTTCCCCCTCCCCTCCCCTCAGAACACTTCCCTGGCTCCACTGAGGTTTCTCCTTCATTACCTGGAGTCCCTCTGATATCCCAGTTACTCCCTAGCTTGCAGATATTAAAGAAAACATGTGTCCCTTCACTTTTTGTGACTGGCTAATCTCACTTAACATAATGTTCTCTAGCTCCTTCCATTTTCTTGCAAATGACATTATTTTATTCTTCTTTATTACTGAGTAGAATTCCATTGTGTGTATTTCCCATAGTTTTGTGATCTATTCATCTGTTAACAGACACCTGAGTTGGTTTCATAATTTGGCTATTGTGAATTGTGCTACTATGAACATGGATATGGATGTATTACTGTAGTTGTCTGGTTTTAACCCCTTTGGAAAGATACCCAGGAGTTGGATAGCCAGAATATATGGTAGATCCATTCTCAGTTTTCTAAGGAATCTCCACACTGATCTCCATAGTGGCTGAACTAGTTTGCAATCCCGCCAACAGTGTAGAAGAGTTCCTATTTCTCCACATCCTCTCTAACAATTATTGTTATTTGATTTCTTGATGATTGCCATTCTGATTGGGGTTAGATGGAATCAATGTAGTTTTGATTTGCATCTCCCTAATTACTAATGATGTTAAATATTTTTCATGTATCTATTGGCCATTTGTATCTCTTTTGTGAAGTGTCTATTCAATTCAGTGGCCCATTTCTTGATAGAGTTGTTTTTCTAGTGTAAAGCCTTTTAAGTTCTTTGTATATTCTAGATATTCCTCTGTAAGAGGGAAAGCTGGTAAAGATCTTCTCCCATTCCATAGTATTTCTCTTTAGAATCTTGATGGTTTCCTTTAATGTGCAGAAACTTCTTAGTTTAATACCATCTCACTTACTAATTCTTGTTTTAGTTTCCTGAGCTTTGGGGGTCTTGCTGAGGAAGTTTCTACCTGTGCCTATATGTTGGAGTGTTGAGCCTATGCCCTCGTCTAGTAGCTTCACCATCTCTGGTCTAATTTCCAGGTCTTTGATCCATCTCAAATTGACTCTTATGCACGGTGAGTGGCATGGATTTCGATCCATTTTTCTACAAATGGATAACCAGCATTCCCAACAGCATTTGTTGAAAAGGCTATCTTTTCTCCAGCATATGTGTTTGGCCCCTTGGTTGAAGATCAATTGACTATAAGTGGGTGGCTATGTTTATGTATCTTCTATTCTATTCCATTGATCTATGTGCCTGTTTTTGTGCCAATACCATCCTGTTTTAATTACTATAGCTCTATAGTATAATTTGAACTTAGGAATTTTGATACCTTCTGCATGGTTCTTATTGCTGAGAATTGCTTTGGCAATTCTGGGTCTTGGTTTCTCCATATGAAATTTATGACTGATTTTTCTAAGTTTATGAAGAATGACACTGGTATTTTGATAGGGATTGCATTGATTCTGTAGATCACTTTTAGTAGAATGGCCATTTTGATGATATTTATTCTGCCTATCCAAGAGCAAGGGAGATCTTTTCATCTTCCAAGATCTTCTAATTCTTTCTTTAGTGTTTTATATCTTTCATTTTAGAAGTCTTTTACCTCTTTGGTTAGGTTTATTCCTAGGTATTTTATTGGTTTTGAGGTTATTGTGAATAGGATTGTTTTCTGTATTTTTTTCTCCATGGATTCATAGTTGGCATATAGAAAAACTACTGATTTTTTTTAGGTTGATTTTGTATCCTGCTAATTTGCTGAATCTGTTAATCAGCTCTAGCAATCTTTTGGTTGAGTTTTTTGGATCTTCTAGATATAGGATCATGTCATCTGCAAATAAAGATAGTTTTAATTCTTTCTGTATTTGAATCCCTTTAATATCCTTCTCTTGTCTTGCTCTGGCAAGAGTCTCAAGGACTATCTTGAAAGGAGTGATGATGGTGGGCATCCTTGTCTTGTTCCTAATTTTAAAGGGAATTGCTGCAGTTTTCCCCATTTAGTATGGTGTTGGCTTTGAGTTTATTGTGTATTGCCATAATGATGTTGAGATATGTTCTTTCTATTCCAATTTTCTGCAACGTTTTTAAAATGAATGAGTGTTGGATTTTGTCAAATGCTTTTCAGCATCTATTGATATGATTATGTGATTTTTATTCTTAGTTTTATTTATGTGGTGAATAACATGTATTGTTTGCATATGTTGAACCAGCCTTGCTTTTCTGGGATGAAACTAACTTGGTCATGGTGTACAATTTTCATGATGTGGTTTTAAATGTGCATGGCTAGTGTTTTGTTTAGAATTTTTGCATCTATGTTCATCAATGATATTGGTCTGTAATTTTCTTTTCTTGAGGTATCTTTATTTGGTTTTGGTATTAATGTGAAACTGACCTCATAGAGTTTGGAAGAATTCCATCTCTTTTGATTTCATGGAATAACTTGGGAAGTATTGGAACTAGTTCTTCTGTAAAGGTTTTGTAGAATTCAGCTGGAAACCCATCTGGACCTAGGCTTTTCTTTGATGGCAGAATTTTTATTGCTGTTGCTATTTCTTTGCTTGCTATTGGTTGGTTTGGGTTTTCTATATCATCTTGGTTCAATTTAGGTAGGTTGTATATGTTTAGAAATTTGTTGATTTCTTCCATGTTTTCCAATTTATTGAAATATAAATTTCCAAAATAGTTTCTGACGATCCTCTGAATTTCCTCACTGTCTGGGGTGATGTCTCCCTTTTCATTTCTGATTTTAATAATTTGGATTGACTTTCTCTTTCTTTTGGTTAAGTTGGCTAGGAGTTTATCAATCTTGGTAATCTTTCCAAAGAACCAGCTTTTTGATTTGTTGATCCTATATATATTTTTTTATTCTCTATTTCTTTTATTTCTGCTCTGATTTTAATTATTTTCTGCCTTTTGCTGACTTTGTTCTCATTTTTTACATCCTTGACGTGTTTCATTAGGTTATTTATTTTGTGACTTTTGATTTTTCTTATGTAGGCACTCAGCACTATAAAATTTCCTCTTAACCTCCCTTCAGAGCCTCATAAATTTTGGTATGTTGTGTCTCTATTTTCTTTAATTCCAGAATTTAAAAAATTTCTCCCCTTATTTCTCTTCTGATTCATTCTTCATTCAAGAGTGTATCTTTCAGTTTCCATGTATTAATGTAATTTCTTTTGTTATTCCTGTTGATGATTTCTACTTTTATTCTGTTGTGATCTGGAAAGATGCAGGGAATTATATTACAACGTTTGACTTTGCTGGTGCTTTCTTTGTGGCCCACAGTGTGGTATATTTTGGAGCATGTTCCATTGGCAACTGAGAAGAATGTGTATTCAGCTGTTGCTGGTTGAAATATTCTGTATATGTCTATTAGGTCCATTTGGTTTATGGTGTTCTTTAGGTCTGAAGAGTCTTTACTCATGTTTTGTGTGGAAGATCGGTCTAGTGGCATGAGTGGTGTGTTAAAGTCTCCCAATATTATTGTATTTGGGTCTACTTGAGACCTAGTGTTTTGAAAAGTTTGTTTTACAAATGAAGATGTGCCCACATTTGGGGCATAAATGTTTGCTATCATGATATCTTCTTACTGGATTGTTCCATTTATTTTTTTTTATTATTTATTTATTTATTTTTGTGGTACTGGGGATTGAACCCAGGGGCATTCTACCTTTGAGCTACATCCCCAGCCCTATTTTTTTATTCTTTATTTTGAAACAGGGTCTCACTAAGTTGTGGAGGGTCTCACTAAGTAGCTGAGGCTGGCTGTGAACCCAGATCCTCCCGTCTCATCCTCCCAAGTACTGGGATTACAGGCATGTGCCACCATGCCCAGTTTAGCTTGTTCCTTTTATTAATAAGAAGTGCCCTGCTTTGTTTCTTCTGATGTGTTTTAGCTTAAAGTCTGTTTTGTATGACACAAGTATTGCTACCCTTGCCTGTTTTGGGTCTCTATTTGCATAGTATAACTTTTACATCCTTTCCTTTTCATATATGGATATCTTTGACTGTAAGATTAATTTCTTGCAAGCAGAATAGAGTTGGATTATGTTTTTTAATCCACATTGCCAGTCTATGTCTTTTAATTGGGGAATTAAGACCTTTGATGTTCAGTGTTATTATTGAAATATGATTTTTGTGTCTTGTCATTTTGTGTTCTATCTTCTGTTTGATATAGTGTTATTTCTCCTTAGCTTAGTTTTCCACCTGGTGGAGTTCACCTCTTCTTTGGTTCTGAAATTTGCTTCTTCTTTCTTCTTTATGGTTTATTTTTAAGTATTTTCTCTAGTGCTGGCTTGGTAGTCATGGTTTTTTAAAGATTCTGTTTATCTTGGAATGTTTTTATTTCTCTATCAATTTTGAATGGTATCTTTGCTGGATATATCAGTCTTAGTTGGAAGTTGTTTTCTTCTAGGGTCTAGAGTACTTAATACCAGTCCCTCCTGGCATTCATGACTTGGGTTGTGAAGTCTGGAATATTTTTATTATTTTGCCCCTTAATGTCACCCATTCTTTTGTTCTTGTTGCTTTTAAGATTCTTTCCTTGGCCTCTATGTTAGTCATTTTGATTGTTACGTGGCATGGGAAGGTCCTTCTTTGATCTTGTCTTAAGAGTGTTCTGTATGTCTTCTGCACATGGATGTCCAAGTCTTTTTCTATGTTTGGAAGATTCTGAAATTATTTCTCTGAAGAGGTTTCTCATACTCTTGGTACTGGGGCTTGAAGCCAGGGGCATTCTACCACCAGGCTATACCCTCAGTACTATTTTTTATTCTTTATTTGAAACGGGTTCTCACTAAGTTGTGGAGAGCCTCAATAAGTAGCTCAGGCTAGCCGTGAACCCAGATCCTCCAGTCTCAGCCTCCCAAGTACTGGGATTACAGGTGTGTGCCACCACACCTCGCTTCTAGACTTTCTTCAATGTCTTTTATCCATAAGTTAAGATGTTTCATATTGTCCCATATTTGTTGTATGTTTAGGTTGTGTTGTTGTAATGTCTTCTGTATACTGTTGACTGCTTTCAGTTTTGAATGGACTGTCTTCCAAGAGTTATACCCTGTTTTCCATGTGGTCTAACCTTCCAGAGTTGGCTACTATTGCTATTTTCTGTTCGTTTATTTCAGTTCATTCCTTCACTTCATTCAGATCCTCTTTCTGGTTCTTTCTTAAAGCCTCAATTTCCTCCTTTATTTCCTGTACACTTTCTTTGAGGTCTTTAATCGTATTGAAGATCAAAATTTGGAGTTCTCCTTCTTGCATTTCTTGCAAACCAGTATTGGTGATCTCCATTGTTGTTGTGTTGTGGAAGTTTATTATTTCATCACTATTCTTTGTTCTCATATTTTCAGAGTTCTTGGGTTGGTGTTTCTGTTGTCTTTGCATCTTCTTGCTCTTTGTGAGTACTGTGTTTATTTGTTATCCCTTTATACTAAGGTCTATGCTGGGTATATATCTTCACCTCTACCAATCTGACTCAGATAATCAAGTTTTGAGTTTGTCCCCCAGAGCCTCTTTAACTAGATATAGTTCTTAGTGCAAACAAACAGGAGTATCTGACTGGCTGCAGGCCACTGTGTTCTCCTGGCCCAAACTCCACGGGGCCAATATTATGATGTTCTATTCAGAGCCTGCAGCCTGCTGGTTGGGACTTAATGCATCCCAGAGATTACTGCTGCTCTTCTGATTGTGAGCCCAGAATACTGCAGAATGCTGATGTCTGCCGATGTGACCTGTGGGCTTAGGCTCAGCAAAGCCAGAGATTACTATGATCCAAATTTATGGCCCGGCCCACGGAGCTTTGATGGCCCTTAGGACACCACTCCAGATTTGCTTGTTATGGTCACGGAGGTACTTTCAGTCACTAGCATACATGCATGCCAGGTAAAACTCTGCTGGCGGAGACAGTATTGAATTCCCAGCTTGTAGCTGGGATCCATAATACCCTGCAGGGCCCCTAGCCTCTTGGCCTGGTGCTGCTGCTGCTCTCTGCTCTAGGCCCATGGTCTGGGGGGGAGAGAGTCCACAGTTCCAGGCCAGGGCCGTGGGGGGCTCAGTGCCTTAGCCCCAGAAACATCACCCCTGTCCTGAGCGGCCACACTCCTAGAGGCCCTTGCTGGCCTCCAGTGCTTGTGCCGGTGTTTGTAGCATCCAAACACAGCCAGGCATATGTTCACTTCTTTTGGAGCTTGCAACTTGGTAGGCTGAGCTATTTTCCCCAGACACCAGGGAACGATGTCCCCAAGTGATCTTTGGGGACCCTACAAGGGCTCCTCAAACTGCTCACTGCAGTTTCCTTCTGCCTACCTCTAGGGGTTATCTACTAAATCATGTTTCTTCTGTGTCCGATAGTAGTCCACACCCCCACCTTCACAGGGGTGATTTGCAGAGTCTCAGACCCCCACAAGTCTATTTCCTTGCCACACGTCCTTGTGTCCAGGCATGACCGTTTCCCCCTAGGATGGCTGGTTAACTTACAGTCCTGATGGGTGCTGCTCGCTACTCCAGATCACTGCTGGAAGAGATGAGTTCAGTGTAGTTGCAGTGTCCAGATCCAGCCGTGTTCCTGCAGAGCATGGAGCAAAATCCCGACCGCTTTCACTGATGGTCACTGGTCTCACAACAATCCACAGTTTCTTCCTGGAGGTCTCTAAAAGTCACGGTGTCAGCAGCCATCAGCTCCAGCACTGCTAGCCTCATCCCCAGGCTGAAGGTGTGGAGAGCTTGTAACAGTCCTCTGCTCTTTTTTCTAGATCTAGTTCTGCTACTTTTCAACTTTTTGTTGTTGTTGTTGAGTTTTTCACTGCTTTCCTATGGAAGTCATTGGCTTCTTTGCTGGGGGTCATTGCAGGC
The DNA here is from genome assembly GCA_004027655.1 of Graphiurus murinus. Lineage (NCBI taxonomy): Eukaryota > Metazoa > Chordata > Mammalia > Rodentia > Gliridae > Graphiurus > Graphiurus murinus. Next base: position 20,776 of record PVLC010006931.1, read on the forward strand.
TGCAGTGTCAGCAGTTCTTGCAAGGTTAGGACAAATGCTGCACTCCCCCCGCCCCGCAGCCATTCCGCAGAGGGAGGCACAGGGGTATTTTGCTGTCTTCTGTCTTTGTTTCTGCCACCTTTTGATTTTTCATTGCTTTGTTCAATTTTTTGCTGCTTTTTTTCTTGTCAAGACACTGCCTTCACGGCAATTCAGTTTTCAGTTTCAGCGCAACTGAGACACGCTGCTTCCCTAAGTCACCATCTTCCCAGAAGTTCAACAATTATAATTTAAATGTTATTATTTGTAGATAAAATATAAAAGCAACTAGTAAAACTATGGTAAATGACAGAGTAAAATATGCTCATTGTGAAAAAGAGATAGGAATCATAGCACAGAAATCAAAGCTAAAAAAAAAAAAAAAAAACCCGAACTAGTTAAAACTCTGGAAGTGAAAAATACAACATCTGAAATGAAAATATTTAGTAAACAGGCACAGTAATGTAAATCAAAGTAATTTAGGACAGATTAATAGGTATATGATTGAATAAACAAAATTTTTGAAAAAATGAGCAGTGATTCAGTGAATCATCAGAAAATGTCAAACCATTTAACATCTGTAGCAAGAGTCACAGGAGAGAAGAGGCTGTGGAGAGCAAATTTATTTGAAGAAAAATATGACTGACAACTTCATTTCTGTTTTAGTGAAAATTCCCACATTCACAGATTCAAGACACTCATCAAATTCCAAACAGGGTGAACACCCTGTAGTGCTGAGGCACATCTGGATCAAGTAATGATAATCAAGTCACGGAAGCCTTGGCTTCCTGCCAGTAGTCAACAAAGAAGGGAGGCCATCTTCCAACAGTCATTTGAGTGATCTGTCTTGAAAAGAGTTCTTCTGTCTCCAGCCAAACATCAGGAGAAATGCCGCCCAGCAAGTCCTTTTTCAAAAAATATTTTTATTGGTACCAGCAGGTCTCTTGATAGTATTCTTAGGAGAAGCTTTGGGCCAAAGATCACCTAGCTAAGCCATCCTCTAACGTTTAATTTTCAAATAAGATTTTATATACATCTATGAAGTCACATCATAGTGGTGACAGAAAATCAGTAAGGGCTAACGATCTTGATAGAACTCACATAATATTTCACCCAATACCAGCATGGATATTTTGTTTTGCTTTTCAGATTCACATAGAATGGTCTACAAACTAGGACCCACATTGGCTAAATAAATAGTTCTTGATAATTTTTAAAAGATTGAAATAAAATACAGTATTATCAAGTGAGATGTAAATAATACAAATATATAAATATACCTCAGCATTTAGAAGTTAAACGATATCCTTTTAAGTAATTGTGTTGATTATCAATTTACTACCTACCTTTCAGCTCCAGGTTTATCCTTGACTAGCTGCTCTGCAGTAATTGACTGAGTCCTTTAAGCGTTATTTCTCCTTTACTGGGCAGAGCATGGCCAGTAGAGGGCACTGGAGGGCCATTGCAGAAGGATTCTGTCCCTGATTCTAGCTGCTGTGTCTTTGCTTCTGTTTTCTCCCTTTGCCTCTAGTGCAAGGTGGCTTAGCTGGGCAGGTCTGAGGACATTTACTGGTGTTCTGTCCTTGTAGCTTATCCAGCTTGTATATTACCTCCACAGACTGCTGGCCTGGCCTGCAGCTTCCCCAAACCTGATACTCTTGATATTCTAGGATGGATCCCTAAGAACACACCCAGCTCCATCCACATGCCCACCTACTAGCTATTTCCCACTTGCACTCATGAGATTTGCTTTCCATGAAGCTCCCTGCATGGAGACCATGTATGTAAAGTGACTCACGGCATCACTCTAGCTGTCTGCATCCTGCCTACCAGCCACAGCTCACACACAGTCTAGACGTTGATTTTCTTGGCCCTTCTTACAGGGACACTGAGTCTTCCAAGCCTCACACTCACAGCAGAAACCCAACTCTATCTGTACGCCCATCTACCGACCTCAGCCTGCCTGCACTGGAGAGATTTGCTTAGATATTTTATTTTATTATTATTTTTTAATCTAAAGACCTTCGGACCTTCATTGCCTGAAGAATTTATGGCCTGCTGTCAGCAATTCTCTCCCTGCAGATATGTGGAATAAAAGTTTAATTCTCTTCCTGACACTTTTCATCCCAGAAAATTACTTTGTAAAAATCCAATATTTAAATTTTATCATAGTTCCTAGTGTTGAGGCCTTTTTGAAGGACCTCAAATACAATCTAAATTATTACATGGTTCAGAAACTATTGACCTTTTGAAGGCAGCAGCCGCTGCAGCAATAGCTACATCTTAGAGCTTTGTGCATAGTAATTACTTCTTGACCTACATTATCATAAATGGTCGTGGTGAAAGGCTGTGAAGATCCACAAAGGTGCCGGAGGAACCAGTTATTTTTCTCTTCTACAAAATAAATTCTGTGTCCTTGATTATTCATGACATCATATATTTTACTAGTTTCCAAATCACAGATGACTAAAGAATGAAACAATAGTATCACTAATAAATCAGTGATATTGATGTAAGACATATAGATTATGTATCAAATTTTTCTTTTGTATGTATGTCTTTTTCTTTGGGGGGGGCAGGTGCTAGGGATTGAACCCAAGAACATTTTACCTCTGAGTTACACCTCTAGCCTTTTTCATTTTTATTTTTTAAGTTTTTAAAGAGTCTTGGTAAGTTGTTGAGAATTTTGCAAAATTGCTGAGGCTGTCCTAGAATCTGGGATCTTCCTGTCTGTCTCCCAGGTACTGGGATTATAGGCATGTGCCACCACATGCATATCAAATTACCTTTAAATATGAAACTTATACTGATAAGAAACTACTTAGCTTTAAGTAGCTTATCTTCATTGGTATCTTAGTTTTCCCATATAGAAAAATGAAAGATATAGGCTAGTTACTCTCTGGATCCTTTTTTTCTACTAAAATCCTATGTATGTTTTTATTTTCTATCATTTTAAATTTTAGAGTAGTTAGCCTATTATAATTATGTTTTGAGTTATGTTAAATTTGGCTCCTCTATATCTTTTCCTTCCCATAGGATATGAATACAACTTATTAGGACTCTGAGTACTAAAAATGAAGAAAAAACATTTTACTTATGCTAAATTGAAAGAAGTAGGAAGTACTTTCAAATATTCACACAAAATAATAAAATTCACTTCTTTTGCAGAAAAATGGAAATATTATCTTTTGTCCTAATAATTTTAATTCCATGATTATACAAACAAAATAATCCTAAAATTTTAAAAAGTTTTAGGCACTAAATGTTTACTATTGCCCTACTTAAAATAGAAAGAGATAGAATGGATAAAAATAAGCATCAAATAACAAGAGGTACTTTAGAATTATTATATAGCTATTTAAAATGCTGAGTTTTTACAACAAAGAATAACATTAAATGATTAGATATAAAACATTTCATGAACAATGACTAAAAGCAATACTTATAAAGCCTCACCAAAAAAAAAATGAATTTGTTTTCTAGTGCTAGGGATCGAACCCAGGACCTATCATATGCTCTACCCTCTGTACCCAAAATAAAACTTTAAAAGGAAATGTAAACTTCACAGGGAATGTATCAGTAGTTATGCATAGATGACTCCCCCACACTTTTCATAATTTTAAAAATGTTTCTTAGTGGGTATATGTTTAATAAATTTAGGTTACTCTAATACACATTCAATATTTTGTTTAAATGCTAAACTTCAAATAGGGAAGTACAGAATTTTCTTGCCTTTTAAAGACTTAAAGGGCATAAGAATTTGTATACCTTTTTTCCCTTTCTGTTTTTATGTTCTATGTTAGGTAATAACAGACCTAGCTCTGTGAGTCCACAGAATTTTGTTCAGCTCTATCTTACATGTCATCAGTTGAAGCGCTGAATTATAAGAATGCCATAGAATTTTACATATTTTGATAAGGAAAAGTACTTCACCCTCAACACCCCATAATTATATTTTTACATTGTGCCAACATATTTGAAAAGATATACATTTTTATTTTATATTGATTGCTAAATAATAGTCCAAAACTTATGGAAGTATTTTTTGGGAGTACTGGGGATTGAATCCAGGGGCATTCTACCTCTGAGCTACATCCCCAGCCCTTTTTATTTTATTATTTGGAAACAGGGTCTCATTAAGTTGCAGAGGGACTCACTAAGTAGCTGAGGCTGGCCACAAACCTGTGATTCTTCTGTCTCAGCCTCCCAAGTACAGGGATTACAAGCATGTGCCACCATGCCTGGTTATGAAAGAATTTTTTTGCCTGCCTTTTAATTTTTTTTCATGAGAAGGAATTACATATGCATGACACAAATTTTAAAAATGCAAAAGGGGATATAAAATAAAAAATTATTTTTCTTCCAGCTCCAACCTATTTTCTCTGCCTTCTCCAATTTCATACTCACCCTTCCAAAAATATCTGGTCTATGCAAAATCTCTCTATGTTTTTAAATATCCAGAGACACTACTATATACTAGACTTGGCAATTGCTTTCTATATTGAGCAATAGACTGGTGATATCCATGACAATACTATAGAGCTGCATCATTCTTTTAAATAACTGCATAGTATTAAATTATAGGGAAGTACCCTGGAATTTGCTTTTCTAACACATTCCTAGGAGATGTTGATGGTGCTGTTCCAGGGTCCATACTTAGACAATTGCTGATCTGGAGAACTAATTCCCTACATAGGAATGGACATTTACATTTTTCCCACTATTTATGTTTCCCAAACATAAAAGGTACATAAATTTTTAAGAGGCTGATCTAACTACAGCAAAAAATATTACATCTTCAAGAATGACTATATTAGTGTTTGGGTACATACCTTCCAGATCAAAACATTGACTCACTATTAACTGATTTATCTGTTAGAGTAGAAAATAAAGATAGGTGATATAAAATAAGCAAATTAAAGTGCATACCAACACAAATAAGTATTTATTTTTAAGATATTTAAAGTAATTGACCAATTATCAATTCCTCTAATTTTTTTCTGTCACATAACTTGTATAATATAGTAGACTAAAATTAAATTTTAAAAAGTCATGTTATTATAGAAGCAGGAAAATGCAAAACTTTTAATCTATAAAAGGTTTGAGCAGCCGGGCGTGGTGGCGCACGCTTGTAATCCCAGCACTCGGGAGGCTGAGACCGGAGGATCTGGGTTCGCGGCCAGCCTCAGCTACCTAGTGAGGCACTCCGCAACTTAGTGAGACTCAGTTTCAAAATAAAGAATAAAAAATAGGCCTGGAGATGTAGCTCAGAGGTAGAATGCTCCTGAGTTCCATCCCCAGTACCGCAAAAAAAAAAAAAAAAAAAAAAAAGGTTTGAGATTTTATCAATTGCTAACTAATTCAATATTTTGGTTGACAAAATGTATTTAGCAATATTTTGGCAAAAAATGATTGGAACTATTTTTAAAATGCAAAGAAAATTATCTATGCTGTAATTTAAAATAACATTTTAATATTACCTAAATTTTGAAATATTTAAGTCATTTTACAATCATTGGTGACAAATTTATAATTAAGCATTGAAAATGTAAATAATCTTTTCAAGAAGGAAGATGCATACCATTTAATTTTAAAGGATTGCAAAATAAGATGTGACCAATGATTATAATTATTATAAATATTATGTAGGTATGAATTGTCAAAGTTAATTATTCAGAAACATCATCATAGGAAATTAAATCAGAACTGAGAGCATAAAAACATAGTGACCCAATCTTAGACAATCTGGTACAAAATAAGAGACATTTTCCTAATATAGCACATCCATATCCATATTTTATGTCTGCATACCAGGTACCTAATATGCAAGCATTAGGTGAAATCAGGATTCCTGGAGTTCATTTTAAGTTACATTCTGAAAATCTATTTTCAAAAGTAAGCATTTATTCTTTCTCTCTCTCTCTCTCTCTTTGTACTAGGGATTGAACTCAGGGACATTCTACCTCTGAGCTACACACCAGTCCTTTTTAAAAAGTTTTAATTTTGAAATAGGGTCTCGCTAAACTGCCAAGGCTGGCCTGGAGACTGCAATTCTCCTGTCTCAGCCTCCCAAATACTGGGATTAGAGGAGTGTGCCGCCATGGCCAGCAGCATTTACTCTTAAATGGAATTCCTAGAAAATAAATTTCTAAAGAAAAATATTACCATATTTAAAATGTAAGTTTACTACCTCAATCAAAAATGAACATTTAAAGTCAAATATAATCCAACAATCTTAATCTTAATGGTATACTAGTTTAATCTGTGGCCAAACATTTTTATAGCATGTTATATGGAGAACAAAGCTAAATTCTAGTACTATGGGACAAATAAGTCAAGAAACACAGTACTGTACCAGTCCAGGGTACAGTTAGGTATTGTCTCTGCTGTACACATCCATTGCATTGTGGATTGTAGGTCATGAAAAGCCGTAAACTGGGTTATACAAACGCTCGAATTGAGACAGATTGAATTGAGTCAGCTTTTCAGCTTTAAAAATCTAAAACCATTAAAATACACTAAGCTAACTAGAGTCAGGAGCAACTTCAACTTTCAGATTTGTTGTTGTTCCCTCTATTTTAATGGCATAAATATTGCCATACTTTGAGAATCATTTTCAATGAATATGTTTGTGGTTTCATATATAGTCTCATCATCTGTGTTGGGTTTGGGTATCAGGGTAAAACTGACCTCAAATGATGAGCTGGGAAGTGTTTTGTCTCTTCGTTTTATGGGGAAGTGTTTGTAAAGACTTGGTAGTAGTTCTTTAAGTGCTTGGTCATATTTGTGAATTAAGCTCTGGTTCTGAGCTTCCTTTGTGGGCAATTGTTGTGATAAATACACAAATAGGTTTTACAATAAATAACAAAAAAATGTTTTGGTATTGGGGAATGAACCCAGAGGCATTCTATCTCCAAGCTACACCCCAATCTTTTTTATGGTTTTGTTTTCAAGCTGGGTCCCACTGTATTGCTGAGGCTAGTCTTGAACCTGTGATCCTTCTGTCTCAGCCTCCCAAATACTAAGATTACAGGCATGTGCCACTTTGCTCAGATTTTTAAAGAGCTCCAATTACCTACATATTAATTTTGTGTGTTTCAATAGCATATTGTTATATATAGTTCAATGTTAATATATGTACTAATATTACTATATATGTTAAAATATATGTATGTTTTAATGTCTGTTAGTTAGCATAAATGTATTAATGTTTAAACACACATCACCAAACTAAAAGATATTAAGTAATTGTGAAGTATAAACTAGTGATCTTTCAAATGTTTTCTCACAGAATCTTAATTTTAAATTATTGCCCTACTGATGAATAGTTCCAGTTTGATAAATCAATATATTATTTCCAGTAGAACTAAACTACAAACACTATCTTTAAACATAATTGAAGTACTTTCTATGTTAAAGATTTTTAAAGAACAATAATAAACATTCAATTATGTAAAATGGACAGTTCATCTGTATCCTCAGAGAGAATACATATACTATGCTTTAGTCAAATATATAGGTTTATTAATTCGAGAAGAAAATTCTGATTCACTTTGTGTGATTACATCCATTAAAAATGGCTGAACTTCAGAAGGAATTTGTAGTTGGTATAATGTGGGAACTTACAGATCTTTCCTCATTTCAGTTTTATTGATACAAACTATGTTGTGTCTCTGGCTTGCTTGTCACTTTGGTCTCTAAATGGAAGAAATAGAAATAGAACCCAGGTGTAACAGCAGGAGCAATTGAGAAAGATCACAGAATGGGGGTAGAAAGGATGGATGGAGAAAAATGTATCAGCGCAGAAAAGAGTAGTAGACCCATGAAGCGCCAACTATATTTTATACATTTGACTAATAAGTCCAAAGAAAGATGAGGTTGGAGACTTTCTTACCCTCCAACAATGGCATTTGTTTCTCTGATCCCTTGATAAATGTCTGCTTCTTACCTTGGAGACTGAACACTTGTGTGGGATGCTGAGAGATGTCTACTAAACCCATCATCAACCTATTTATTGCATACAAAAAGACATCATTTTCTCTTAAGAGTAGCAGCAATAAAAAATCAGTAAATTTACAGATCCTTTAGCCGGAGGACTGTAGTTTCCTTGTGTGAGGTATAAAACCTTCATGAGATTGGCCATGAAGAGGACCATAGGAATTAACAAAGGGAGTGGCCAGTTATGGAGGCCAGAATTTAGAGCAGATCAGTCTGTGGACATTGGCTACCTGAGAGGTCAGTGTGGACAGGCGTGGTCCTCCGCCCGTCCCACAGGCCTGTCTCTCAAAGCTCCTCTCAGAGGAGTCTCAGATGGGCAGCTCCAAGCAGTCACACAGCAGACATTCTATTTGAAACTGTGGAGAAGTTAGTTCCATGAATACTTGCTTGTGTACTTGGTATAAAACTGATAATTCTCCTGCTAACCTGGAATAGTAGCAGAAACTCAAAGGAGAGTGCCAAACTCGAAGAGTACGCACTCTAAATCTGAATAATTGATCAAGATGAGGTCACTTTCTCATTGATATACTGATCACTAAGGGCCTTATTTCTATTGAACACTGAACAGAGACACAAGTTAAAATTTTACATTATGATCTTTATTTTAAAAGAACATTACCGCCGGGCGTGGTGGCGCACGCTTGTAATCCCAGCATTTGGGAGGCTGAGACGGGAGGATCCGGGTTCGCGGCCAGCCTCAGCTACCTAGTGAGGCACTCCGCAACTTAGTGAGACTCAGTTTCAAAATAAAGAATGAAAAATAGGGCTGGGGGTGTAGCTCAGAGGTAGAATGCCCCTGAGTTGTGCTGGTCTCAGTGTGTGTGTGTGTGTGTGTGTGTGTGTGTGTGTGTGTAAGGATGCTATTGAGGAGCCCCCCTTTCAGTCAAATATGAAAGAGACTAAGTGGGCTGTGAATTGGAATATATTTGTAACAGGCTTTGGGTACAGGAAAAGATAAAGTCTTAGTATCTAAACATGGGAACCAAAAGCATTTAAAATAGACGTGACAAGGAGCCACTTCAGTAAGTGAAGATGGAGCCGGACGTGGTGGCGCACCATTGTAATCCCAGTACTTGGGAGACTGAGACTGGAGGCTATGAGTTTGCAGCCAGTCTCAGCTACTTAGTGAGGCCCTCTGCAACTTAGCGAGACCCTGTTTCAAAACAAAGAAACAGGCTGGGGGTGTAGCTCAGAGGTAGAATGTCCCTGAGTTCAATCCCCGGTATCACAAACAAACAAACAAACAAAAAAGTGAAGATGGGGGAAAAAGAGTGGTAGGATGAGCTTCTTCCTTATGAGCCTGTTTGCCAATCTCAGCTTGGGCATCTGTCATCCCCTATCCTTGAGCCAAGGGAAGGGATCTGGACTCCTGCAAAGGGACTTGGACATCTCCAAGCCGGACGTGGTGGCGCACGCTTGTAATCCCAGAATCCCAGTACTTGGGAGGCTGAGACTAGAGGATCCGGGTTCACGGCCAGCCTCAGCTACCTAGCGAAACACTCCGCAATTTAGTGAGACCCTGTTTCAAAACAAAGAATAAAAAATAGGGCTGGGGGTGTAGCTTGGAGGTAGAATGCTCCTGAGTTCAATCCCCAGTACTGAAAAAAAAGGGGGGGGGCATCTCCATTGGGCCCATGATGTGATGAGGTCTCAAGGGAACATTTCCTGTGAACAGGGCAGAGGTGCGGCAGCTCACAGCAAGAGCTGTGCAGGAGAGACCAAAGCCCACTGGTGTAAATGGAGGAAAGGACATAGGGTAAAGGCTGCCACTTAGTGAACCATGAGCTGGGCCTGTCCAAAAGGAACCATGGCCCTCAGGCACCTAACTTCTCCGTGGAGGAGAGAAAGAAGGCAAAAAGGCTAGGACTGTCACAGCAGAGGACAATCTCATCAGCCTGTCAAGCAGAGCAGCATGCTGAACACCTGTCCTTCTATAGTGATGTCTTTTTTTGTACAGAATTTTATTTTCATGTATGTATGTATTTATTCATTTATTTTGCGGTATTGGGGATTGAACCCAGGGGCATTCTACCTCTGAGCTATACCCCCAGCCCTTTTATTCTTTATTTTGAAACAGGGCTAAGTTGCGCAATGCCTCACTAAGTAGCTGAGGTTGGCTGTGAACCCGGATCCTCCGGTCTCAGCCTCCCAAGTACTGGGATTACAAGTGTGCATCACCATGCCCGGCTTTGTGTAGAATTTTAAATAGTTATACTTTCTGATTTTTCTTCACAGTTTGCATATTTTTTTGCCTATATTTGTTTTTCAACTTTAGTTTTCCTAGGTGGGTCATTAATCAACATGGAAAATACTTTATACGTAATGTGAGTATATATTTTATTTAATAGCTGTCGTTCTGAAAATTATACTTCTAGCAATAGATGAGTTAATAGGAGCACTTAAATATAGTATTACTTCCTAAAGAGAAAAAAGTTCATTGTACTTTTTTAAAATAATATTCATATTAAGTACTATTTGACTAATGACAAAAGAGAAAATTTTTTAAAAATCATTTTTGAATACATGGTATTTGCATCATAGCATGAGGGTTTTATATGAAATATATTACAACTAGATTAAATGGAATGATTTATTTTTATTAAATCACTTGAATATGATTTTATCTTATAAAATTAAAAATAAATGAGAGTATAGCTCAATGTATTTTTATAGAAAGATTTACTTCTAAATGTTAAAAAACTCTATGTCCTTTCTTCCACATTTACAGGAACATTCCCAAAAAGTGTATAAAAATATAAATTAGTGATACAGAAAATAAACTCTAGTGGTTTGAAAAATAAATTCATACAATGGAAGCTGCAGGCATCACAGTTTAATTCATGCAGATATGAATGATTTCAATAAAGAAAAGAACCCCCCTGAGTTTTCCTTTTAGATAGCTTCAATCAACATGCAGACTTTGAGTTTTCTGAAGATACTTCCATTAAACCACTACCACACTCCTGTTTTTTATCCTCCATTGCCTCTACTTTCAAAAAACATGTAGTCCTAGATAAAAAGAAAAACACAGAAGTGAATTTTCAGTGGTAAAACAGAGATCAACTCTTAAATGAAGAAAATGGAAGGAACTGATCACATACAGTGATAAATCTATTGAAGAAGAAAAATTAACTGTAGTAAGTAAACCCCTGAAAAGACTAGGGCTGTATAAGCTTCATGTTCAGGTTCCCACGTAAGAACAATTTTATTTCATCTTTCTATCAATATGTTGACATCTGTATAAATTTAACTAATCATCTGTCAATTCCTAAATGTTTTTTCTCATCCGCCTTGAAATCTTCCTGACTCTATATTTCTTTCTTAATGTTTTGTTAGTCCTTCTCTAGTAGTATGACTTTTTATGACTGAAGTTTCATATACAGCAAATTAAGAAAACAATTGCATTTACAATTTTATCAGAAAGAATAAAACACTTAGGAATAAATTCAACCAAAGAGGAGAGAGATCTGTATATTGAAACATAAAAAAAAATTGATGAAAGAAAATGAAGATGGTACAAATAAGTAGGGAGATATATTATGTTCATGTATTTGAAAAATTAATATTGATAAGATTTCATAGTATGCAAAGTTAAATATAGATTCATGCAATACCTATCAAAATTCTAATAACTTTTCACATAAATAGAGAAAACTATTTATTTAATTTATTGTGTGTGTGTGTGGTACTGGGGATTGAACCCAGGGGCCTTTTACCTCTCAGCTACACCCTCTACCCTATTTTATTTTTTATTTGGAAACAGAGTTTCACTAAGTTGCTGAGAGCCTCACTAAGTAACTGAGGCTGGCCACAAATCTCCAATCCTCCTGTCTTAGCCTCCCAAGTGCTGGTATTATAAGCATGTACCACCATGCCTGGCTAGAGAAAACACTTTTAAATTCATATGGAGCCACAAAAAACCCTAGTAAGCAATGTAATCTTGAGCAAGAAAAGCCAAGCTGAGGCCTCTCACTACCGGATCTCAAAACATATTACAAATCTATAGAACTCCAAAAAGCATAATATTCACATAAAAAGAGGGATAATTGCCAATCAAACAGTATAGAAAGCTCAGAAATAAACCCATGTATTTATTATGGTCAACTAATTTTGGACAAAGGTATCAAGAATATACAATGGGGAAAAGACAATTCCTTTAATAAATGGTGCAAAGAAGTCTAGATAACCACACACAGAATTATGACTGAGACCCTTATCTCAAGCAACTACTAAACTCCATTAAAGCCGGGTGTGGTGGCGCATGCTTGTAATCCCCATACCTGCTTCGTCTACTTAGTGAGGCCCTCTGCAATTTAGTGAGACCCTAGATCAAAATAAAGAATAAAAAATAAGGCTGGGGGTGTATCTTGGAGGTAGAATGTGCCTGGGTTCAATCTCCAGTACCACGATAGATAGATAGATCGATAGATCGATAGATAGATAGATTCCATTAAAAAATAATCAAAGACAAATATAAAACCTGAAACTAAAAAACATAGAAAAACTCCATGACATTGGAGCTATATCTCCCCAAAGCACAGGCCACAAAGGCAAAAAGAAACAAATGGGATTGTGTCAAACTAACAAGCTTCTGCAAGGCAAAGGAAACAGCTGAAGCGAAAGGATGGCCCGCCCATGGGTGCGGAGAAAGCACTGCAAACCCTGTATCTGACAAGGGGCTAAAATCTGCAATACAGACGGAACGCTACTGTAAACATCAAGAAAACATAAACAGACTACAATCTGGACGGTGCTGAGGATACAGATCAGTGGTAGAGCACTGTTCTATCATGAACAAGGTCCTGAGTTTGATCCCCAGCTCCCCTTACACCTCCCCCCCAAATGGGGGAAGGAACAGTTTTGGGTTTTTTTTTTTTTTTTTCATAAGAAGAAATAGGATAGGTCAACAGATATATTTAAAAAATGCTCAACATCACTAATCATTAGGTTAATGCAAATTAAGAACACAAGGAGCTATCATCTCATCCTTATTAGTATGGCTGTTACCAAGCAAAGAATATGAGCTTACAAGGAACATGGAGAAAAGCGATCCCTAGTACACTGTCGGTAGGAATACAAAGCAGTAGTCAGTATGGAAAATGACTTATAGATTCCTCAAAGCACTCAAAATGAATCACCATATAACCCAACAATGTCACTTTTAGGTATTTGCCCATGGGAATATCAAAAGGTCTGTCTTGAAGGACCTTCTGCACTCCCACGCTCACCACGGCGGGGTTCACAGCAACAGAGACATCGAGCCAGCCTAAATGTCCCAAAGACTGAATAAAGAAAATGCAACACATATAGAAAATTACACCTTATGGTCTTTAAAAGGGGAAATCTGTCATTAGCAACAACATTATGCTACGTGAAATAAACCAGAAACAGGAAGAAAATTCTGTATAATCTCACTTATCCATAGAATTTAAGAAAGTTGAACTCGTAGAAGTATAATGGTGGTTCCTAGAGCCTGGAGTTGGAGAGTTGGATTGGGGAAAAGGAAAATATATCAAAAGCTCTAAAGTTTTAGTTTGAAAAAATAAGTTAAAGCCGGGCGTGGTGGCACATGCTTGTAATCCCAGCATTTGGGAGGCTGAGACCTTAGGATCTGGGTTTTCGGCCAGCTTCAGGTACTTAGTGAGGCACTCCGCAACTTAGTGAGACCCTGTCTCAAAATAAAGCATAAAAAATAGGATTGGGGGTATAGCTCAGAGGTAGAATGCCCCTGAGTTCAATCCCCCGTACCACAAAAAAGTAAAAAAAAAAAATAAAAAATAAATAAATTATAGTAACCTATTGCACAACACTATGATAACAGGTAATAATAACAATGTACATTTGAAAATTGCTTAAAGAATACTTTTAAATGCTTACACCCTAAAAGAATGATACATACTTGAGGTGATGGATATGTTAACCAGCTTGATTTAATCATCACACAATATAAACATAGATCAAAACATCAAATTATACACCACAACTATGTACAGTATTACTACGCATTAATTAAAAATAAAATGAACTATTGCAATATTTAATTTTTTATTATAGAAAGGTTTCACATATCCCAAATTAGATAAAATAGTATAATAAAGTCCCAGTGACTCTTCACCTAGTTCATAATCATTAATGTGAACATATTTGCTTAATCTATTACTCCATTTCCTAGATCTCCCTCCTTTCATCTCATTATTTAAAAAGCAAATCCCTGAAACTATTTAAAAGCAAATCTCCGGAAGTACTTCAGTATGTACCTCTGAAAGATGTGGACTCAGTTTTGTTTTAACATAACTCCATCATTGTTATATCTAACAAATTATGTTTTTCCTCCTATGTGGAAGCTAGGCAGAAACTGGGGGAGAAGAAAAAGGGAGGAGAAGCCCTACTGGAGTGATGGAGGGGGCTAAGAAAGGGAGGTGGACTCCATGAAGGAAGTACTTCAATGGTCACCACGTACATACACAAAATTATCAATGTCAATCACAATGCCATGCGGGTGGGAGTTGAGGTGAGGGCTCACCCACTATGAGCTTCATCATGATGTATGATCACAACAACAACAACAACAATAATAATAATAATAATAACAATAATCTCAAATATTTTAGTACATGCCTCTGGAAGATATGAAATGAGTTTTGTGTTGCCATAACTATAATATAATTATTACATCTAAAAGATTTCCTGGAATGTCACATGAAAGTTGTTACCTTGGTTTGTTTAAATCATATCCAAACTAGGCATGGTGGCGCAAGCTTGTAATCTCAGTACTTGGGAGATTGAGACAGGAGGATAACAGGTTTGAGGACAGCCTCAGCAAGCAGTAAGACTCTTATCAACTGAGTGAGACCCTGTTTCAAAATAAAAATTAAAAAAGCCAGGCATGATGGTGCACGCTTATAATCCCAGCATTTGGGAGGCTGAGACCGGAGGATCCAGGTTCACGGCCAGCCTCAGCTACCTAGTGAGGCACTCCACAACTTAGCAAGACCCTGTTTCAAAATAAAGAATAAAAAATAGGGCTAGGGGTATAGCTCAGAGGTAGAATGCCCCTGAGTTCAATCCCCAGTACCACAAAGAAAAAAAAATCCGTATCTAAATATGGTCCACAAATTGTCTTAGGTTGATGTTTCTCAATCCTCTCTTTGCTTTTATTTTATTTTCCTTTCTTATATTTCTTGCCATTTATTTGTTGAAGAAATTGGGTTCTTTTGTTGCATATTATCTTATTTTTTCTGATTTCCTCCCCAAATCAATGTTTTTCTACTTTGGGCTATATCCCCAGGTCTTTTTATTCTTTATTTTGAAACACTCTCCCTAAATTGTTGAGACTGACCTCAAACCTGCAATCCTCCTGTCTCAGCCTCTCAACTACTGGGATTATAGGTGTGTGCCATCATGCTTGGCTCCGAATCCGTGTTTAAGTTCTTCATGTAGTGGTGGTCCCAAGTCTGTGCTGCACATTAGAATCACCTGGGAGCTTGAAAGATAAACTGCAGAGATGTTTATTTAATACATTTTGATGTAATCTGGACATGGGCATTTTGAATGTCATCCACATGTTTCTACGGTGCAGCTAAGATTGAGGACCATTGCCTTGTCTCCATAACCCTCAACTTTGATTACTCGGTGGAGTTTCTTGAGGTGTTCTACACAACTTCTGATTCTAATAAACTGACTTAGTTGAACTGGGATATGGCCTGGTACTTAGGTATTGAAAAGCTCGGGACCACTGACCTGTCCTGGGAATTTCCTACCAATTGGTGATTAGATTTAAAAGGTGAATTGCATGCATATTCTCATTGAAGATTATACATCAGAATTACAAAATTTAATTTAGCAATAAGTCAGGATGAGATCTCCATGTTTTTTCTAAAGAAATCTAGATTAAAATTCTTCTAAGCATCAGCTCTTGTTTTTTTAAATTTAAAATTCCCAAACTGCATCATATAAGGTTCTTTTCTCCCCATTTTAATGTGCATAGATTCTTTGGATGGAAACTAATTCAAAGTCTAAGAATCAAATAGAATTTCAGAGTTAAGTGGAAACCCTTAAAAAAAAAAAAGCCTGTAAATTTAAGAAGTTAATTTTATTCATTTGTTTATTGTGATACTGAGGATTGAACCCAGGGACATTCTACCTATGAGATACATCCTCAGCCCGTGTGTGTGTGTGTGTGTGTGTGTGTGTGTGTGTGTGTGTGGTACTGGGGATAAAACCCAGGGGCATTCTACCTCTGAGCCACATCCCCAGTCCTATTGGAAACAAGATCTGACTATGTTGATGAGAGTCTCACTACTTGCTGAGGTTGTCTTTGAACCCGCGATCCTCCTGTCTCAGCCTCACAAGTACTGGGATTACAAGTGTGTGCCACTATGCCTGGCTTATTTTTTGTTTTGAAACAGGATCTCGCTAGGTTGTGTAGAGTCTTGCTAGGTTAAGGCTGGTCTCCAACCTGTGATCTTTCTGTCTCAGTCTCTCAAGTACTGGATGACAAATGCACGCCACCATGCCCAGCAAAAAGCTAATTTGAAAATGTACAATGTACTGAACCATTTCAGAATGATTCTAAAGAACCTGTCCATAACCAAGATTAGTAGAATGGACTTACAATGAGGAAGCAAGCACCAATCATCACAGCTTTCATTTTAACATCGAGGTCTATAGGGAACTGGATCACAAAGTTATCAGTGTCCATAAAAATCTCTTTCAGGATACCAGACCAGTGTTTGGAAATCTTGCCCACCACATTTTTTTCATCAAGAGATTTAATCTGAATTGCAAAACAAAAACAACACAGAGATAGTCAAAGAATTCTAAAAACTAGTTGCAAACCAACCTTTAGGGGTAAAATGAAACAGATATTCTGTTAAAATTATGCACCACCGGTAACTGTGACCATAATATCCCTGAGTAGAGGTACATTGGCTCCTGTATGGATTATTAGATATATGAAAGAACTGTCTTGTGGTATAGAGAAATAAAATAAAAGTAGTTTTGCTGAAATTCAACACTTTCTATTTTACCTTAAGACAGCAAAATATCATTTAAACTGATCCAAAACAAATTTCAGACTTTCTACTTTACTTTAAAACAGCAATAAATTATTTCAATTGATCCAAAACAAAGTTGAAGCTGAGAAGGGTAAAATATTGAAATGACCTTGGATGAAAGTTTTAGAGGATATCAGGAAGATAATAAGTAAAACACAGATGTGCTTTCTGCTTGCAGAGAAGCATGGTGAGTACACGTAGGCTGCAAGTTGAATATTTGGGGAGGGCTTATGACCACCCGCTGTCAGTAGGGATGCGAGATTGCTGAGAACCTGGAAAAGAAGACTGGCAGTTTGGGAGTGAAGAAACATGATAAAATGCATCAGGTCAAGGGCGAGATAGACTGGCGAACAGACAGGGTGAGAGCAAAGAACAAGAAAGGTGTGTGAAACAAAGAGCTCCAGTGCAAAGTGATCTTATTTTTGTAAAAGGAAGAAATGTAAAGATTCTGGTTTAGGAAAGCTAAGGATCAGAGTGTATCAGAATGTTCCCAGGCAAAAACACTTAGCCAAGTGGATAGGTGGGGTAGCCTGCATGCATGGACTTACACACACACACACACACACACACACACACACACACACACACAAACACACATGGTTATGTCAACCCAGGGAAGGGGTGGGCTCTTCAGATTTCAACAAGGTACCACGTGTGCTAGAAAATCCTTTGAGCCCCGGCCTCCAGTTGAGATCAGCTATATACCTGTGGGGGAGCTAAATACACTTGACTTGTTTTATTTGAGAGTTGATTAAAAAGTGTTCTGGAAAAAAAAAAAAACTTTGATTATGAAACTTACTATTCATCAAATATTTGCTTCATTTTCTCTCCCATTGAAGTCCCTGCTCCTTGATCCAGCCTTTGCTTCTGGATTGTTTGACTAATGGAATGTTCACTGATGTGACATGAACAGTGACCTTAAACATGGCCAAGTGGTTTGGTTCTTGGTCTCTCTCAGGCAAAAAGCCACTAGAAAAATATGATCTAGGTAACCTCCACTTCTACAAGTCCAGAGTGAACATAACTGGATTAGACACAGGGCCAGCATGCACCTGAAAGCTGAGCCTAGGTATGTCCACTGAAACACATACCATAAACAAGGAAACTCAAACCCCCTGAGTTCTAGGGGTTATTTGATATGCAAAACTATTGAGGCAAAATGGGCTAATAGAAATCCCATCTTGCATGCTGTTATGGCTTGGATATACCTCAAGTATTAATGCAACAATATTCAGAAGTGAAATTATTGATTCATGACTGGAATGGGAGCTATGGGGTCTGGTTTAACCCAGGAAGTTAGTGCTAGTATTTTTTTTTTAATTTTATTTATTTTTTTGCGGTACTGGGGATTGAACTCAGGGGCATTCTACCTCCGAGCTACATCCCCAGCCCTATTTTTTATTCTTTATTTTGAAACCGGGTCTCACTAAGTTGTGGAGTGCCTCACTAGGTAGCTGAGGCTGGCCTCGAACCCGGATCTTCTGGTCTTAGCCTCCCGAATGCTGGGATTACAAGCGTGCGCCACCACACCCGGCTAGTACTAGTATTGAACTGAGTTGTAGGACACTTAGCTGATGCCTGGAGAGGTGGTTGGTGCGTGGAAGAGATCCACACATTTAGCATCTTAAGTGTGAGTAAAACAAAGAACATGTTGTGTTATACAGTACTAAATTATAAGTCCACCAACTTAATACTGGTGAATATATTCTAAAAAGAATACTAAAGATTCACATTGTGAACATAACTGTGAAAAATCCACAAAGAACCCTAGAATAAAGATCCTACGTAAGTGTCAAAGAGTATAGTATAATAAAGTGTAAAGTACTAGAAAGCTATCTAATTCAAGACATATGAGTGGTTGCTTTAAAGATAATTTTAAAATTACTAATCCAACCTTTGTAGAACATTTACTGTTTGAATTGCATATAAAGCTATTCAATTATGGGGTAATTTAATCCTTATAACAACCTTACAAGCTATGTAATATAATTATGCCCAGTTTGTATATAAAAAAACTGAAGCAAATAAAGGTTAAGGAGTTTAAGGTCACACAGACAAGAAATTGTGGAGATATGTTTCAATATTAGCTATTTGGACTACCAAGTTTGAATTCTTGACCCTTATATTTTGCCTTTTGGAAAATTAAGTATCAAATCCCAATAAAAATCTATGTCTGGGAACAAAAAACAATAGCCAGTGGCCAAATCTAGCTGCCACCCTGTTTTTGCATATAAAATTCTATTAGGAGACAATTGTCCCTATTCATTTACATATTATCTGTAACTACATTCATGTTACAATGAAAGAACTGAGTACTAGCAAAAATGCTAGATGGTCGACAAAATTCATCATTTACTGTCTATCAGTCCCTTGTCAAAAAACTGTTTGCTTATTCATCTATGTAAAATAAGATTAGGGAAATGCTGTGAAATTCTGTATCAAAGACTTTAAATTAAGTCAGGGTGGTGGCACATGCTTGTAATCCTAGTACTTGGGAGGCTGAGACAGGAGAGTCGCAGGTTTGTGGCCAGCCCCAGCTACTTAGTGAGGCCTTCTGCAATTTAGTGAGACCCTATTTCAAAATAAAGACTAAAAATAGGGCGGGCGATGTAGCTCAAGGTAGAATGCCCCTGGGTTCAATCCCCAGTACAGCAAAAAAAAAAAAAAAAAAAAGACTTTAAATTATAAAATGTTTGCTATTATTTCATTTAATATCATCACTCTGGTAAGTATGTCCTCTCTTGCCATTATCTGCTTTTCTGAAATTCAGGAGGGAAGGGCCAGACTTCCAGGAAGATGGCATCGGACTGAAACACCTCTAATCAGGTGCTGTGAGCTCAATTCAAATTTGCCATAAAAGCAGCTTCTTCACAGAAGAAAAAAGGCAATAAAAAAAGTGAACAAAGCTACAAAAACTGAAGTACAGCTGAACAGAACACAGAAAGCCGACCAGGGAGGGGAGAGCAAAGGAGCCTGTCTGCAGCAGCGGTGCCATGCAGCGGAGTGGCGGCCGCCATTGAGCCAGCCACCTGGTGTGGAGTCTACTAACACTGAGATATCTGATGACCTTCTACATTCCCAGCGATCACAGATGGAGTAAGTGACTCCAGAACTCCACATCCTAACCAGGCGGTATATCCCCGCACAATCGACAGTGACCAGAACACATGGTACGACCAGCTCAAGCCCACTCTGGGGCCACCCCAGCTCACTTCTCCTTCCAGAGCCAGAGCAGCGATCAACTGCACTGCAGAGCTTGAATCAAAACTGCCATAAAAACAGTTTCTTGACGGAAGGAAAGAAAAGAAAAGCAGCAAAAAAGTGAACAAAGCAACAAAAACAGCTGATCATAACTCAGAAAGCAGACCAGGGAAACAAAGGAGCCAGCATGTGTGGCAGTGGCAGCCGCCATTTTGCCAGCTGCCAAGAGCAGCAGAGATATACCTAAAAGGTCTGCAGAGGTCAAATCAGATCTGTTCTTACAACCTTGCAGGGTTTTTTAATTTTGTTTCTTGGTGTTGTTGTTTTTTTCTTTTTTGTGGTTTGTTTTGTTTTGTTTTTACTCTGTTTTCGTTTTGCATTGCTTTGATTTATCTATGTTTGTTTGGAAGATTGGTCGCTTTGTTAGCTTTTGTTCAGTTTGTTGACTTTCTTCCTTATCCCTTTTATAAGCTTCCTTCCCTCTCTCCCATCTATATTCTTCCCCTCAACACCTTTTCCTTTTTTTTCTTTTTTCCTTTCTCACATCAAGACCATTTAATACCACTACAACTAAAAACTCTACATTGACTACCAGAATCCCTCGTCATATCCACTATCTCTAGTCTTTACCATATATCACCTCAACACACTCAACTTTTTATTCCACTGGATCATACCTTCTACCTTCCTTTATTCTTGCATTCATCACTGTGACTTCTCACCTAACCTTCACCACTGAACACAACCTGTCCTTCTATATATCAGAAGATACCTCAAAACCCCTATTGCAGAGGTTTGACCAGAGAGGTGAACCAAAAGAAAGGACTACCAAACCCTAAGGATAAACTCACTTCTGCTGATAGAAGGAATAGTTCAACATATCCCACATCGAGGCCTAAAAACACAGAGACCACAAACTGTCCTACCCACATCTCGAGACAAATCCCCATAACAGGAGCAACAAACAGACCCTAGAAGTCAATGCCTGAAACCCATCAAAGGCACCAACAGAGTTGGCAGAAGAAGTCCTAGAGTAATTGTAACTCAGTACAAGATACCATTCACAGAAAGAAAATAAAATAAGAAACTTATAAATTCAGAGAAAGCTTGCAAGAGCAGCAAAGATATAAATTTAATAACAGGGAAACCATGGGAAGGAAAAATAGCAAAGAAACAATGAGTCAACACAATCCCACAACAACAGAACTCAACAACACTGAATGGTAGAGATTACCAGAAGAACAATTCAGATCTTTAATAGTAGAAATGACACAAAACTTCCAGAAAGAATGCAGAGAGAGCTGGAAAGAAAGGAACAAATAAAGAATTTGAGACCCTGCACAGGAATCATAGAGAAGCCTTGAGGAAAGTGAAGGATGTGAAAGATGCAATAATAGAAGTGAAGGCATCAATACAAACTATAAACAGTAGATTAGACCACATGGAAAATAGAATATCACTCTTAGAAAATGACCTTTCCGAAAATGAGTCCATTGTACATAATCTAGAAAAAAAATTCGACAGTATGAATTGGACATTGATGAGATCTGGGCAAATTTTAAAAGAGCTAACCTAAGTATAGCATAGAAGAGGGATTAGAAGTTGAAACTAATGGAAAAAACAACCTTTTCAAAGAAGTAATATCAGAGAATTTTCCAAACATAGAAAGAGAAGTCGACACAGGTACAGGAAACATATAGAACCCCCTCTAGACAAGACCAAAGAAGAGGTTCACCACGCCACATAATAATCAAGATGACTAATGTAGAGACTAAGGAGAAAATTCTAAAGGCAACAAAAGTAAAAGGCCAAGTGACATTTAGAGACAAAACAATTAGAATCACTCTAGACCTCCCAAACCAAGTAATGAAAGCCAGGAGGGGCTGGAGTAACATATTCCAAACTCTGAAGGAAAATAACTTGCAGCCAAGATTCTCCTACTCAGCAAAATTCTCTCTCAAAATTCACTGGGATATAAAAACCTTCCATGACAAACAGAAATTGAAAGCATTTATGTCTTCCAAACCAGCACTAGGAAAAATACTCAGAGAGATTAACTACAGAGAAGAATTAACAAGTAACATCGAAACAGAGAAACAATAATTTCCAGGAAACAAACAACTAAGCAAAGAAGAACTAACACTACCACAAACAGAAGTCAAAGCTCAAAATGTTGGGAATTAAAAATCATCTCTCGAGCTGGGTGTGGTGGCGCATGTTTGTAATCCCAGCATTCGGGAGGCTGAGACTGGAGGATTCAGGTTCGAGGCCAGCCTCAGCTACCTAGTGAAGCACTCAGCAACTTAGTGAGACTTGGTTTCAAAATAAAGAATAAAAAATAGGGCTTGGGGGTATAGCTCAGAGGTAGAACGTCCCTGAGTTCAATCCCCAGTACCGCAAAAAAAAAAAAAAAAATCATCTCTCAGTAATCACACTGAATATAAATGGTCTCAACTCCCCAATAAAAAGGCACAAGATGGCAAAAGGGATTAAAACCCAGAATCCATCTATATGCTGCCTGCAAGAAACACACCTTACAAGCAAGGATTCCCACAAACTAAAGGTGAAGGCCTAGAGTAAGGTAATCCATGCCAATGGAACTCGGAGACAAACAGTAGTAGCAACTATGATGTCAGATAAATGAGACTTCAAGCCTAAGCTTATCAGAAGAGACAAAGCAGGTCATTTTTTACTAGTAAAAGGAGCAATCCAGCAAGAGGAAATAGCAATTATTAACATCTATGCCCCAAGCATAGGTGCAGCCACTTTCATTTAAAAAACAAAACAAAACAAAAACAACTCTGCGTGATATAAAGTCACACATAGATCCCAATACACTAATACTGGGAGACTTCAATACTCCTCTTACGTCACTAGACCTATCTTCTAAACAAAAGGTCAGTAAAGATGCATTGGACCTAAATAATACCATAAACCAAATGGACCTGTTAGACACATACAGAATGTTTCACCCAACTACAACTGAATACACATTTTTCTCAGCTGCCCATGGAACTTTCTCCAAAATGGACCACATTCTGGGCCACAAAGTGAGCACTGGAAAATTCAAAAAAGGTAACATAATTCCCCGCATCTTTTCAGACCATAATGGAATGAAACTAGATATAAACTCTAAGAAGACCCACAGAGTAAACATGTAAACACATGGAGATTGAACACCACACTGCTGAACAAGGAATGGGTCATAGAAGAAGTAAGGGGAGAAATTTAAAAATTCCTAGAAACCAATGAAAACAGAGACATCTCAAAATCTCTGGGACACCTTGAAGGCAGTACTAAGAGGAAAATTTATAGCACTGAGTGCCCACATAAGAAGAACAGAAAATCACCAAATAAATAACCTAATGACACAGCTCAAAGCCCTTGAAAAAAAAAGCCCTTGAAAAACAAAGTCTAACTCAAAAGCCAGTAGAAGACAGGGAATTATGAAAATCAGAGCAGAAATTAATGAAGTAGAGAATAAAAAAAAATACAGAAAATCAACAAAACCAAAAGCTGGTTTCTTGAAAAAATAAGATAGTTAAACCATTGGCCAACCTAACCAAAAGAAAGAGAGAATCAACCCAAATTACCAAAATAAGAGATGAAAAAGAAGATCTTACCACTGACAGTGCGGAAATATAGAGGATCGTCAGAAACTATTTTGAAAAACTATACTCCAACAAAATAGAAAATCTAGAAGAAATTGACAAATTTCTAGATACATATAACCTTCCTAAATTGAGTCAAGAAGATATAGAAAACCTAAATCAACCAATAACCATCAAAGAAATAGAAACAGCAATAAAGAGTTTACCATCAAACAAAAGTCCAGGGCCAGATGGTTTTCCAAGTGAATTTTATAAACATTTATAGAAGAGCTAATCCCAATACTCCTCAAACTATTCTGTGACAGAAAGAAACGCGACCCTCCCAAACACATTCTGAGGCCAACATCACATTAATACTGAAGCCAAATAAAGACAGCTCAAGAAAAGAAAACTATAGACCTATATCATTGATGAACTTAGATGCAAAACTGCTAAACAAAATACTAGCAATGCGCATTCAAAACCACATCGAGATAATTATACACCATGACCAAGTTGGGTTCATCCCAGGGATGCAAGGCTGGTTCAACATGCGAAAAACAATCCATGTAATTCACCACATAAACAGAATCAAAGACAAAAATCACATGATCATCTCAATTGATGCTGAAAAAGCATTTGACAAGAGCCAATACCCATTCATGCTAAAAGCACTGCAAAGAATCAGAATAGAAGGAACATACCTCAACATCACAGAGGTAAAATACAATAAGCCCATAGTCAATATCATATTAAATGGAGAAAAACTGCAAGAGTTCCCACTAAAAACAGGAACAAGACAAAGATGTACATTATCACCTCTTCTGTTCAACATAGTACTGAGACTCTAGCCAGAGCAGTAAGGCAAGAAAAGGAAATCAAGGAGGTAAAAATAGGAAAAGAAGAACTAAAACTATCCCTTTTTGCAGATGACATGATACTATACTTAGAAGACCCAACAAAGTCAGCCAAAAAACTTATAGAACTGATCAACAGATTCAGCAAAGTGTCTGGATACAAAATCAATCTGAAATTCAGGAGGGGAAAAAATGAGGTAATTTGGACACATATACTATAATATAAACATACAATATAGCATTTAAATTTGGGGAAAACATTTGCATCTGTGTACAGATATGAGTGATGTCTCTGATATGCAAATTATTTTATAAGTTGACCTGCTGATACCCTGGAGGAGTTCTTGTTCTATTGTCCTTCCTTAGATTGATAAAGGAGTCTGAGGGAGTACAATATGGTGTCAAACTGCTCATTGTCTACAGAAAAATCAATCAAGTGATTATTTCTCAATTCTATCAAAGGTAGAATCTATTTAGCATCATTCTAGAAACACAGAAGAGAAGTTAATTCACTACACATGAGGGATGCTTTCAGATATCCATTGAGAAGTGTTGATGGGTGACTTATGAATCTTTTAGCATTAAATATGAAATTTTTACAATTATTTTCCAAAGTCTTCACTTATTTCCTAAAATTAATTATATACCAGCTAAAATTCTCAATATTGTGCTTTAAAAAAGAAACAACCTTTCACATGTCTGAAATTTTACTGGCATGTATATCTCATATGTAAAGACTTTATGCATATATATTATACACTCACATGTATAGATACCACACATGTACACACAAAAGATTACATATAAGCATTCGGGAGGCTGAGACCGGAGGATCTGGGTTCGAGACCAGCCTTAGCTACCTAGTGAGGCACTCCACAACTTAGTGAGACTCGGTTTCAAAATAAAGAATAAAAAATAGGGCTGGGGGTGTAGCTCAGAGGTAGAACGCCCCTGAGTTCAATCCCCAGTACCACAAAAAAAAAAAAAAGATTTTATATATATATAAATATATATGTATATATTCTTTTATTATAGCCTTTTAAAGTTTCTACAATCATATTTTCTTTTCTTTCTTTTTTTTTTTTTATTTGTGGTACTGGAGATGGAACCCAGGGGCATTCTACCTCAACATTACACCCTCAGACTTATTTATTTCTATTTTGAAAAGGTCCCACTAGGTTAAGTAGAGTCTTACTACTTTCTGGGGCTGTCTTTGAACCTGTGATCCTCCTGTCTCAGCCTCCCAAATATTGAGATTACAGGTGTGTGCCACCACACCCAGTTATCATGCATATTTTCTTAAAATTGCTCATCTCTGTCATAGACATTGTCTACAAGGGGGCAGATTCATGTCTACATAACTGGATTAAATAGAGTAATTGAAGCCCATATGAGTAGAGAAAGCAGACAGATAACATCACAGAATGAAGTGGGAGAGTGAAAAGCCTTAGGGAGACATAGGGACACTGCCAGAGTTCCCATATCTTACTATAAGGGGATAGCCTTACTCAGCTCTAACACATATTTGCTCCTTATGTGGAAATGCAGGTCCACTTTGTGTGTGTGTGTGTGTGTGTGTGTGTGTGTGTGTGTGTGTGTGGTACTGGGGATTGAACTCAGAGGCATTCTACCTCCGAGCTATACCCCCAATCCTATTTTTATTTTGAAACAGGGTCTCACTAAGTTGCAGAGGGCCTAAGTAGCAGAGGCTGGCCACAAACCCAGATCCCACAGACTTGGCCTCCCAAGTACTGGGATTACAAGTGTATGCCACCATTCCCAGCTGCAGGCTCACTTTTTAATCAGATTTTCTGTCTTTTTTCAAAGAGAATCAGGAAGCCAACATCCAGTTATAAAATGTCTGAATTTTCAAACACTTGCAAGTAATTAATTTAGATGTCAAGTCTAGACCACCTGTTGGAGAGTTTTTGGAATGAAACTCCTCTATGGAGTAAATCTCTAAACATATTACGGTTTCCAGTAACCCAATTTTATACAAGGATAAAGGAGAAACCACAGAGACACATAAAGGAGCAGCAGATAGGAGAACTGTACTAACTTTCTTAAGACTGCCTCTGTAATTGAGCTTTTTGTCGGACTCAAAGGTGTCAGACTTGAATGTGGTCCAGACCATGGCCAGCCTGGGATACAGCTTAAGGAAGGACCCACGGGCTTAGGAAGTCAAATCAAGATGGCAAGACCAATGCTCCACTTAAAATGGATAATATACAGTGTCAGCACCCAGAAACCACATGTTTAAGAATTAGATATCTTGCTTGTTTTTTCTCATTCAGCCTCAACAAAACCGACCTTGAATTGGATCAATAAGTACTTCTCTGATCAAAGGTAAACATATGAGCACATTTTCTCTCTCTTGAGATATTTGTACACTAAATACTCCTTTAATGTATTTGCTACATCAAGTAAGATTGTATTCCTTCCTCTGTTAAGAAAGCAAACTCTGTAAACGTCACCTCATCTCTTACCTTAAAGTTAATATCTGCACCACAACTGCACACAGAACATGGACCAATAATTTTCAGTACATCCTCTTTCCTCTCATTCTGAACTGTGAACTTAGGCAGACATGGGTGCCATTTCTGAATGACATAACCTATGGGTATACCAGGAGGAGCTTGGACTTCTATCTACAAGATAAATAAATGAAACAAATAAATAAATAAAATGTAATCATCAACATAATGTCCAACAGTAGTTCTCATTTATTGAACATTTAAAAAAAAACCAAAAACCTTTGGTACTGGGGATTTAACCCAGGGGCATCTTACATCTGAGCTACACCCCCAGCCCTTTTTGTTCTTTTATTTTGAAACAGGGTCCCCCTGAGTTGCTAATGGTGGCCTCCAACCTGTGATCTTCCTGTCTCGGCCTCCCTTTCAAAGCACCTTTTTGGGGATTGAACCCAGGTGCATTCTACCTCTGAGCTACACCCCCAGTCCTATTTTTACTCTTTATTTTGAAACAGGGTCTCACTAAATTGCAGAGGGCCTCACTAAGCAGCTGAGGCTGTCTGCGAACCCGGATCCTACTGTCTCAGCCTCCCAAGTACTGGTATTACAAGTGCGGATTACACCATGCCTGCATACTAAGCACCTTTTAAATATACAACACATCCTTAGTAGGCTGGTACTCTTCCTTTCCCCATTTCATGGAGGAAGAGACAGGTGAATTAACTTGCATCAGATACCTCAGCTACTATGTGGAAACTCTGGCAGATTGTATGCATAGTCACTGCCCTGAAGCACCAACCTACTTTTTAATTTTCTTTTCATGGTACTGGGATTGAACTCAGGGGCATTCTATCTCTGAGATGTACCCCCATCTCTTCAACTTTTTAATTTTTTTTTTTATGAAACATGGTTTCACTAGGTTGTTGAGTATCTCACTAAGTTGCTGAGGCTGCCCTCAACCTGCTTTCCTCCTGTCTCGGTCTCCCAAGCACTGTGCCATCATGCCTGGCTTAATTCTCCTGCTTACAAAAATAGTCTAAATAATTTAGGAACTTTTTTTCTTAAACTCCTTTAAAATTAGTGGCTTATGGGTATAGACAAAACTCTGATCCTGGGTGCAGTTTCAAACATGACTGTTGATTTCACTATAATGAAAAGCCTCTCTGTTCACTAGAATCTTGGTTCTTATTTATTAGCTACTGCACATGGCAGTGTCTCATGACATTTGGAAGTGATCTTTCATGAAAATCAAGTAGTAAGATGCATATTATTAATAACCATTTGATTATAGAGCATTTCCCATCAAATTCTTTTTCCTCGGTTATTCTTACTGATATAAAATTATTCCTAACCTAAATGATGTAGAAGACAAAGTAATTAATTCATCATGAATAAACTCAGCTATCCTCTCAAAGTGAGTGTAGCATTAGAGCTTAAATAACTCTTTGTCTGGTATCTCTGTGTCTTGCTTTCACAGAAATCTGTATAGAATGACTGAGTTACATGCCCATCTGGTCTTGAGGCAGTGAGATCTAGACAAAGCTCAATTTTCCTAAATGTTTCTGTGCCCTGGTATCTGCCCTGAAATGCACATTTTCTATGAGTAGACTATCAAGTAATATGAAACAGAGACAGCAGGCTTTAAAAAGCTGAAGATTTGCCTGGCACAGTGGTGCATGCTGTAATCCTAGTACTCAGGAGTCTGAGACAGGAGGATGGCAGGTTTAAGGTCAGCCTCAACAATTAAGTGAGGCCTTCAGCAACCTGGTGAGACCCCATTTCAAAATAAAAATGAGCAAATAAAAAGGACTGGTGTGTATCTCAGAGGTAGAATGCTCCTGGGTTCAGTTCCCAGTAACACACATATACACCACACACACACACACACACACACACACACACACACACACACACACACACACACACTGAAGATATTCCCTTATTAGAGAGCTAGGTAAATAAGTAAACTTTCATTAAAAAGAAGAAATGAAATATACAGAGGAGATTTGGGGATGAGGTTTCCCATATGTTTGTTTCTTGGTAGGCTAGTCCAAATTGTAGGATGAGCCTATCTATTCTTTCCCTCATTCTTCTGTCTGCATGCTCCTTAAATGGTATTCTAGTATATATACATACTAGAATACCATTTAAGGAGCATATGTATATATGTATACATATATATATATTTTTTCCTTCTTTATTTTGAAACAGAGCCTTGCTAAGTTGCAAAGGGCCTCACTAAGTAGCTGAGGCTGACTCAGCCCCCCATGTACTGGGGTTACAAACGTGTGCTACCATGTCTGGCTAGGATATTCTTAAAAGTGCAGCTCCATTGGGTTTTGGCCATACCTGTTGTAGTCATATCCAATAAGTGGTCCATGTGCCCTCCTGGCCTTAACTTGGATATAAAGATCTCACAACTCTGAGCTGTTGCTCAACCTTGCCAGGCAGATGACTTGGCAGCAGGGGGATAATCATTTACTGTTATGCACCTGTTTTCCTACCTATGGAATCAACTGAAGACTAAAGGGATAGCTCATGGAGTGGTTTTCCTTTAAATCTCATTGGGTGATATTAAGTCAACAAAAGGTTAAACATTCTTGCCCTGGTAATTGGTCCCAGACCTGTTGGAGGCAGCAGGGGCAGAAACAGGTGCTGCACCTTAGTGGTCGCCTCAGAGTTATGACTTCTTGGCCCTTCTTATCGATGATCCGCATTGTAAAACATCTGTCTCGCCCACAGCAATTTCGGGCACAGCAGTTAGTGTCTTCCACTGCAAAGTAAATCTTCTGCCCAAAGCTGTTCTTAATTTCATATTTGTTATTAGTTTCAAAACCTATTAAAGCTATAAAGGAAGAGAGGAAATCAACCTGTATGTTTAAAATATTGAATTTATTCTAAGATATCATAATAACTAGCTGGATTGGTTTTAGAGGAAAGATAGAAAGAAAAGGGAGTTAGAGATGATTCAGACTGAGAAAGAAAGCAGGGGGCGGTGGCGGGGGGGGGGAGTTGAGTCCCGAACATGAGACATACAAGTCGAATCTTCTGATTGCAGAGAATTAGGAGAGGCTCTGCCGCCAGAGTGGACAGGAGGCTGCACTTGGGCACAGAGGTGTAAGTATAGAGATGACCCGTCCACAACCTGGTACAGTTTTGATGTATATGGAAAGGTGATAGGATGTTTATACTCTTATGAAATACATGAAACTTACGCCTTACCTTGTGCACTGTTTGAGCAAAGCAATGAGAGGGTTTACTTTCAATGAACGTGTGTGAAAAAGGACAGAGAGAAAATGGAAGGTGGGTTAGAACATCACACTGGGCCCAGCGTCTCCTTGCTTAGTTCCCCTCCACCCCCCCAGGAGTTGCTGAGAACTGGGAGCTGAGTATTAGACAGGCCTAAGGGTGAGTGCTTGGCAATCAGAGCTTCATGTCAGAATATCGGACCCCAGGCATGCTGAGGCCCACACCTCACTACACACCTTACTAGGCTGATCCATCTCCTCACCAGGGAAGCAGAGGGGTGTTAAATGCTGACCCGAATGGCACCCTACCAAAGAGCTCCCCATGCTGATCAACACATTGAAGACCTCTGCTATAAAGCCAGAAAGGGACAATTAATAGTCACATTTTCCACAGGAAGGATGTCACATACAGATGTCCTTCACAAGCCCCGTCACTGTGGAATCCTCTAAGTATCTCTGATGGGACTCAAACAGGCCCTGGAGTCAGTCTTTTAAGAATTGTTCTTGGCTTTGCCGAGCATGGTGGCTCATGCCTATAATCCTAGTACTTTGGAGGCTGAGACAGGAGGATCACAGACTCGAGACCAGCCTCAGCAAACTGGCAAGACCCTGCTTCAAAATAAAAGATAAAAAGTTAAGAAGCATATGTTCTCCCTAATATGTGGATGCTAGGGAGAAGATGGGGCATAGGAGGGTCTCCAGATGAAAAGGAGAGATCCTCGATAAGCAACGAAGTTGATTTAATTGTAGTGGACACAGGGGGCAGAGGGACGCCCTAAAGCACATGATGTAATTACACAATCATATCAAGGTCACTCACTGAAGTGAACCTGAAGGGGAGGAAAGGGGAGGGGATTGGGGTGGGAATTGGGGAAGGGGTCAAATGAGAATTGTGTGCAAATATGTTGTTAACAACTTGTACTTAACAAAGATGTATGCTATATTGCACGAATTACTACAATAAAAAATTTAAAAAAAAAAAAAAAAGATAAAAAGGGCTGAGGGTTTAGCTCACAAATAGAATGCCCTGGGATTCAATTCCCAGTACTAAAAAAACAAAATAAAACAAAACAAAACAAACTATCCTTGGCCATAACATCTGCTACAATCAAATATTTTTGAAAAAGTTCCAAATCTAATTAAAAAGTTATTCCTTTGCATTCCTAAGAAAAACTGTGGGCACAAACAATAGTTTTCCAAACAACCCCTTCCAAATTAAAAACCATCATTCGCTTTGGAAATGCACCAAGAGAACTGGACGGTGACACGTGGCTCTGTGCTAGTCTCAAGGGGATCACAGATTAGGGAAAAACAGGTGAAGTGAGAGAAACCAGGTAAAGTGATTTTTTTTGGAGTGGTTTGTAGGGACAGGAGCAAAATTCAGTGTTGCTTCCTTGTAAATTAGTATCAATATAATAATGGTTGATGCCAATAATATTTACCATTTAACTCCTAATTTTCAAAAATGAATCGCTGATAATACTTATGATGTAATTATTGTGAAGAGAGATATGTGGGGCATGGTGGTGCATGCCTGTAATACCAGTACTTGGGAAGCTGAGCCAAGAGGATCACAGGTTCGAAGGCAGCCTTAGTGGGGCTCTCAGCAACTTAGCAAGACCCTGTTTTCAAATAAAAAATGAAATAGGGCTGGGAGTGTAGCTCAGAGGTAGAAAGGCGGAATGCCTGGGTTCAATCCCCAGCACCACAAATGTATATATATAATCAGGTTTTCCATCCTATGTTGTCTAGAGTGCTGTATTTGTTGTGGCTGATATGCCTTTATCCGCATAAACCTCTATTCCTTCTAGAATTATGATGAAAACAATGATGACATACCTTCTATCAATTCAACTTGCTGATTTATCAGAATGTGATCTATCTATTACAATAAGAAACAAAATTAAGATAAATGTCAAATGTTTTAGCCAACCAAATAAATGTTTATTTTTAATACTATATATAATTTATCAACATTTATTGATATTATCTAATTCTCATAAAGGTTTTTAGATTAGTTTTTAGATGTTACTTATTAATTTAAAACTAAAGTTAATGTGTTTTACTTAATATATATATAGTCTTCATTATTACTCTAGGCAAATTTAGGCCATGTAAAGTGGACTAATTCTGGAGCCCCTATTAAAATTAGAAAACAGTGTTCCTTGTAGATGAGGTTTATGAAGTTTGAAGATTTTTTTTATCCAACTTTCAAAATCATTGTTTCATGTGTACTTGATATCATCACTTGTGATAGGTGATAATTTCTACCTATTTTGTGACCTTGGGTTTTAAAGATTGTTAACTCTTTTTTTGGTACTACTTACTGAAGCTGAAATTCAAGATTTACAGAAAATTTCTTTCAAATATCAAGGAAATTATTCAGTACTAATATTAGCATGAAATCCAGAATCAAGGTGCCAGGATTGAAAAGCTAGCCCCAATTCCATGCAGTTTTTCACTCTAACCAAGCAAGCTATGAATTGTCTCCGGACCTCAGTTTCATCTTGTGTAAAATGGTAATAATTATGGCACCGATACAACATAGAGATGGTGCAAGGATTAAGGTGTAAGGATACAGTAAGGCATGTATTATGCTTAGAACAAAGCCTAGAAAATAGTGCTAACTAAATGTTTTTGACCACTATCATTAAGTTACATGCAAAATAATAGAAAACAGGATGACCAAAGAAATGCATATCTTTCTCCCAAAGTGAACTGAATCCAGAAGAATTGTAGTGGTCCAGAGACAAAACTTATCATTTATCATTTCTGAGTTTACTTACTAAATACTATTTACTTAGCAATAATTAATCTGGTAAGTAATCTGGAAGCACAGCCCTGTTCTTCATGAATGTTTTATCTATTTGAAATTACCTGAGTTAAATATTCCAATCCAAGTGGGCAGTTTGATGGAGGGGGTGGTGCTCGCATCCATAGTACCGGTGTTGCTGCAGGTACGACCGGCTGATTGTCCACTGGCTGGTTCTGGTCAGGGAACCTGGTTGGAGCTGCATACGAATAGACAACTGGTGGGACTGAGGGGAGTCTGGGGCCTCGGGGTAGCTAGTACTTTCTAATGTGAACAACTAAAATATTTTACAACTACACAGGAAAATGGAATCATAAACTCTTTCAGGATTACCCTGGCTGTCTCTTTGCCCAGAAATCCATACCTGTGAAGTTAAAAACATAATTTTACAAACATATTTCTTCCAATGAAATATATTTGGTTTCACATCCACTTCTGTGTTGAGGGTGGTGGCTGTGAACAGAGTTGTCTCACAGTGTTTTCCTTCTTATTCAAATCTCAGATGGAAGCCAGGCGTGACGGCGCACACTTGTAATCCCAGTACTTGGAAGGATCCAGGTTCGAGGCCAGCCTCAGCTACTTAGTGAGGCCCTCCCCAACTTAGTGAAACCTTGTTTCAAAATAAAGAATAAAAAATAAGGCTGAGGGTGTAGCTAGGAGGTGGAATACCCCCTGGGTGCAATCCCCAGTACCACACATACACACACACACACACACACACACACACACACACACACACACATACCACACAAAAAAAAACTCAGATGGAAAATATACTTTAGTAGCTGAAGTGAAAGAAAAGCAAAAATGATCTAGCATAATCTACATAAAGATTCCAGCATGCCTTCATGAAAAAGAGATGCCATTGGGAAATTAAAAATAAAGGCTTTGAACTAGTATTTTTTTCTGTTTCTAGGGTTTATTGTCCTGGGGATTGAATCCAGGACTGTTCTACCACTTAGCTACACTCCCACACCTATTTTTGATTTTCTATTTTCAAACAGGATCTCACTAAGTTGCTGAGGGCTTTGCTAAATTTCTGAGGCTGGTTTAGGGCCTGAAATCCTCCTGTCTCAGCCTCCCAAATATTGGGATTATAGGCATGCACCACCATGCCTGGCGA
This sequence comes from Graphiurus murinus, assembly GCA_004027655.1. NCBI lineage: Eukaryota > Metazoa > Chordata > Mammalia > Rodentia > Gliridae > Graphiurus > Graphiurus murinus. Next base: position 55,150 of record PVLC010006931.1, read on the forward strand.
GCCAATATTTCTAAGAGCTACTTTACTTCAGAATGTTAGGAAATTATTTGATGATGTTCTTGATATAGATCTTGCCCAATATCTTTGAACTTACTGTAATAGTGAGAAGTCAGAATAAATGATCTAAGAGAAGGAATCATTCTGGTTTGTTTTTAACCAAGTCTAACAAATGACATATAGTATATCTGTAGAACAAGGAAAGCTTTTGCCTCTGTAGGGTTATTTGGCAAGGTCTGGAGTAATCTCTTATTCACAACTCCAAAGAAGGGTAGTACCAGTGTCTGGTAGATAGAAGCCAGGGGCGCTGCTAAATATCTAAAATACCCAGAACAGTTCCTTGAAAACAAATAATTTTCCAGCCCCAAATATTAGTGCCACTGTTGAAAAGTCCTGGTATAGAGCTAAAGACACATCATTCCTTCTAGAACATTTCAAATTCTTGTCTGGGCTAGCAGCTTCCCTGGAGTTTTAGTCTACTGTGTATCCTCTCCAAAGTTCTACTTGATCTTTTTTTTTTTTTTTTTTTTTTTTTCAGTACTGGGGATGGAACCTGGGGGCATTCTACCTCCAAGCTACAGACCCAGCCCTATTTTTTTTTTTATTCTTTATTTTGAAACAGGGTCTCACTAAGTTGTGGAGGGCCTCACTAAGCAGCTGAGGTTGGCCGCAAACCCAGATCCTCCAGTCTCAGCCTCCCAAATGCTGGGATTACAAGTGTGTGCCACCATTCCGGCTCTGCTTGATACTTAAAAACATCAATTTTAATATTTGTTTAGAAATTTAAATCTCACAGTTTATAGCCTTATTGGTTATCTCACATATATAATTTTAAAAACCAAGGAAGGCAAAATATTATAACAGGTAAAATTTTCTTAGGTATTTGTTAAGTAGGATAGAGGAAGGGATTTGGTAAGTATATATTCTTTATATTTCACGTAAATGTGTGGCTTGATGCGGTTCTTAAGCTTTTTGCATTCAACAGAGTTGCAATTCCATAGGAATGGAACATAATTTAAAAAGACTGTGATCCATAATATTATAGCATTAAGAGTCATGCAAAATGTAATGCTTGGAATAGATAATAAATTTAAATGGAACATTGATAACAGAATGCACACATCATTAAAAATAAGACTTAGTAGACAGACTAAAGATTGTATTAGCATCTTCTCACTATCACTTTTATATTCTATTCATTTTACATAGGTGAATATTTACTGATGTATAATGTAACTGGATATGTTGAAACATAAAGAGAAATAGTTTATCAAGAAAGTAACTTACAATTAAATCAATTTCTTTGTACTTAACAAAGATGTATGCTATATTGCACGAGTTATTACAATAAAAAATTAAAAAAAAAAAAAGAAAGTAACTTACAAGCTGGGCATGGGTACACGCCTGAAATCCCAGTACTTGGAAGGCAGAGACAGGATGATGGCTGGTTCAAGATCAGCCTCAGGGCTTAGCAAAACTCTCAGCAACCTAGTAAGACCCTTAATTTTCTTAAAAAGGGCTGGGGGTATAGCTGGGAGATGGAATGCTCCTAGATTCAGTACTTGGTACCACAAAAAAAAAATGCATACATACATACATACATGTAACAGCTTCCTTTCCAGAGGCTTATCATTATCTTCTGGGAGAATAAAAAAAATTTTCAAAAAAGTTTTCAGACTGATCTGATGAAGAAAATAGATGGGGGACAGACTAGGGTACAGGACAGATATTGTGCGTGTGTGTGTGTGTGTGTGTGTGTGTGTGTGTATTACTGGGCATTGAACCCAGGGGTGTTCTACCTTTGAGTTACTCCCCTCATCCCTATCTTGTTTACTTTTTGAAACAGTCTCCTTCGGTTGCTGGAAGTCTTGTTATGTTACTGAAGCTGTCCTCAAACCTGCAATCCTCCTGTCTCAGCTTCCCAAGTACTGGGATTACAGGTGTACACCACCATGCCCACCTGTATAGTTACTTTAGATATATACAATTTATGTTGAGAGATAAATGATGACAGAGGGAAAATTCTAGTGAGAAATGTTCCAGGGAGAAGGCAAAGAAAATTCAATAGTCCTGACTTTGGAAATGAACTTGGCATACTTGGAAATGGAGGAATGTCACAAGAGAGGTAGAATAGGAACAGTCACTAGTAGAATAGTGGGAAGCAGTTCTTCTTGGGAGGCTCTGATTAAGGAGTCTTTATTTTCTTCTAAGTGTGATAGGCAGGTGTTGGAGGATTCTGAGTGGAAGAGTGAGTTCCATGATGTCATGCACATCTCACAAAGTTTCTAGATCAGTGCACTTAAACACAGACACAAGTGATATTCTTTCAGTAACTGGAAAAATACACCTGAGAAAGATAAACATAGATTTACCACCATAGGGAGGAAAGGGAACAAAGTAAATTACAGTGTTGGGGGAAAGCTCTGTAACAGCTGTGTGCATGCATATCACCATCACTCTGAACTGATGTGAGACTACAACACACCAATAAAAGTATATTAAAAAAAATGACTTACATTGTTGGTTCATGGTTTGCATAATCCTGAAAAAGAAGACCTGATATTAGCACACAAATTTATAGATTAAACACGACTGTTGAAAGGAGGCGTTCTAGAAGCATGCGTTCTCTTTCCTGAGACAGTGCTCTCCACTAGTGTAGGCTAGGCGTATCCAGTCAGCAAGCCTTTTAGGCCTGGTCCCCTGTCCGCTGCTGTGTTTCTGAGTAGGACGTTAGAAGTTGTCCTGTCTACGATGGCAGATGCTTCCTACCGGTCTTTGGGGAGGGACCCAATGATGCGGAAAGTCACAGAAGACTGTGAGCCGATGACCCCAGTTAGCAGCCAAATTAAAATCACAGCCGTAGCCGGGCGTGGTGGCGCACACTTGTAATCCCAGCATTCGGGAAGCTGAGACCGGAGGATCCGGGTTCGCGGCCAGCCTCAGCTACCTAGTGAGGCCCTCCGCAACTTAGTGAGACTCGGTTTCAAAATAAAGAATAAAAAATAGGGCTGGGGGTGTAGCTCGGAGGTAGAATACCCCTGAGTTCAATCCCCAGTACCGCCAAAAAAAACCAAAAAAAAAAAAAAAAAAATCACAGCCGTTCTCACCTCCACGTCTAAAGGAAGCATGCGGTCCAGTTCTCAGCCCCTGAGCAGGACTCTGGAATAGTCAGGCAGGAGAGCAAGTAAGGTGACCTCTCAGGCCACACTACTGTAATTAATTACCTCTGGAAATTCTACGTCCTGTGAACTGTTCTACCCAACTTGAGCAGCAATTGCGGAAAGGCTGGCATATTCTGTGTATCTAAAGCCTTGCCTAATGAGCACCCACTGAGAATATACACAGTATTTACCTGCCCTGGGGTCAGAGGTCATTCCCTTCTGGCGCAGAAATGTTAGAAAGGGAAATTAAGCAGATGCTGAAGCAGTTCATCTGCTCACGCTCTTTCTTCCTACTTGGTTAGTTAAGTTAAACTACAGGCTAGTGAAGAAGAGTACCTGTTGGCAAAACTGTTGCAGAATACAACTTCAGTCCTCACTCCTGGCAGCTTTGAGAATGTCAGTAATTACTTAATACCTCAAACATCAAATGTGCTATGTCACGAGCTCTTGGGCAGTGCATTAACTGGCCTTTGTACCATCTGAGGTGCTGGCTCAAGCAAGAAAACATAAAGTCATAGAAGAAGGTAGTTACTGCTACCAGTTAGGATCCTGTAATAAGCTGCAGAAACAAGTACTGTATTGTAATGCTGTGAATATTTACTCTCTACTTAGCTGTGTATCATGTATGTGCTTTCTTTACTCTCTGAATCTCTTGTCGTGTAACAGAAGATGTATTGGAGCCAGGCGTGGTGGCGCACGCTTGTAATCCCAGCATTTGGGAGGCTGAGACCGGAGGATCCGGGTTCTCGGCCAGCCTCAGCTACCTAGTGAGCACTCTGCAACTTAGTGAGACCCTGTTTCAAAATAAAGAATAAAAAAATAGGGCTAGGGGTATAGCTCGGAGGTAGAATGCCCCTGAATTCAATCCCCAGTACTGCAAAAAAAAAAAAAAAGAAGAAGATGTATTGGTTATGTACCACATTGGTGAAGAATTTTTTATTTGACATAGCATATTATTTAAGTTATGGTATATTAAGGAGAAAATTAAAAGTCATTCAAGGACTTTTATCTCCTCTTCTGGAGAAGGAACCAGCACCTTTTCAGTTGTATTTGAGATAACTTATAATGAACTTGCTTTGTCCTTATTTGGAGAGGAAGTATGGTTTAGAGAGAGGTCTATGGTACCAAATTAATAAGGGTTAAAGATGTGATAGTTACTCGTATGTGTCAAGTTTGACTGGCTCAACTTGACAGCAGGCTCAGATGAAATCTTAGTTTTCCATGTGTCTAGAAGATGTTTCTAGATGAGATGAGCCTTGGAATCTGTGCGGTGAGTAACTCCATTTCCCTAGATGGTGTGGGTGAGCTTCACCTCTTTTGAGATTCTGAAGAGAAGAGAAGGTGGAGGAACAAGGAGCTTGACTCTTCCAGCCATGTTGTTGCAGCTGTGTTGGAGCACTGGTCGTTTCCTCTGTGGCCCGCAGGCCTTCAGATTAGAGTCCAGGTTACTGGCTTCCTTGGTTCTCAGACCTTTAGACTCAGACCAAATTGCTCAAACCACTGGATTTTCTAGGTCTCCAATTTACAGACTGTTCATTATGGGGCTTTGAATTAAACAAACAAACAAAAAAAAAACCCAGCAACTTTATGAGCCAATTACTTTTTTTAAAAAATCTCTTCAGCTGGGTATGGTGGTGCACACTTGTAATCCCAGCATTTGGGAGGCTGAGACCAGAGGATCCAGTTTGAGGTCAGCCTCAGCTACCTAGTGAGGCACTCCGCAACTTAGTGAGGCCCTGTTTCAAAATAAAGAATAAAAAATAGGGCTAGGGGTGTAGCTCAAAGATAGAATGCCCCTGAGTTCAATCCCCAGTACCGAAAAAAAAAAAAAAAAAATCTCTTCATTGTTCTGTTTCTCTAGAGAGCACCAATATAATGGATCATAGATCTATTCCAAGACATAGCATCACTCAGTTGGAGAAATGACTGGGCTATATCCTAGTGAACTAGTTAAATAATGACTAACATAACATGATAACTAAATTCTACTGCTCTTAATGAAAAACAATGCCAGAAAGACTTCAGGGAAAGAGAAATCATATTTATCCTGTAGAAAAGGAAAGAAAGCCTGTAAATAAAGTCATTATTATGTATTGGACTGTAAGAATCCTAATTACTTCAGGACAAACACAGAACTTGAAATCAACCTGATTACTATACACTTCTCCCTGACTCTCTGGTCTGTGACACCTGGGGAGGAAATGGAGTCATCACATGTCATATACATTTAATGACATATCAGGTGAAATCATTCTGGGCTATTTGATTGGTGTAAACCTCTGCCACCAAGGATGGAGAGAAACAGTGCAGAGGATATCCAATTCTGGCTTCACAAACCATATAAACACTGTTTAATAAAAATTTAGAGAATGCCATTGATTTTATCTTAGCTCCTGCACAAAACCCCAACAGACCAAACCAAAATGGAATCACTGGTGCTAATCTTCCATATCACCAAAGTAAGTTATTAAAATAAGCTTCTAAGAAATCAGGCCGGGTGTGGTGGCACACACTTGTAATCCCAGTACTTGGGAGGCTGAGAAAGGAGGATCGCGGGTTCATGGCCAGCCTCAGCTACTTAGTGAGGCCTTCTGCAGCTTAGTGAGACCCTGTTTCAAAATAAAGAATAAAAAATAGAGATGAGAGTGTAGCTCAGAGGTAGAATGCCTTTGGGTTCTATATCTCCAGTTTAAAAAAAAAATCAGGAAAGTATTGAGAGTCATATCCCCTATAATGGCCAGCTTTAGCCAATAATAAGTGACACGCCCTCTGTTTTTTCCATTACAAGGAGAGTAACCTAAAGTCACCTGATGCTAACCAATTTCTTTTTTGTGTTATATTGTTTTCTTGTTCCCACTGAAGCTACCTTCTAAAAACCACCTATTCTGCTGTGGCCCGCATCATCTCTTCATCTTTAGGGGAGAAACTGCCCTACTCGTGAGTAGCTAATAAAAACCAATTTAGATATTTCAATTGAATTTGTTGAAATTTTGTTTTTGATAAAGCAAAACCATTTTGATCCATTTCCTGGGACCTCAAAATTTCTTATTGCTTTTAGATTCTATTATTGTAATAGTTAGAACCCAGAAGAAAGCATGTTTCATTTCATAATATCCCAAAATTACTATGCCTATAAAATAGGTAAAAGCTATATTATGGTCATTTCTCTGAATTTACTGATGAATTGCCTAAGAACAAATCTTTCCCTACTCATCCAGAACACAAGATAAACCAATTCACATTCTTCTCAAGCCCCCAGGATGCTGATATATATCCTGAATTATTTTAACAAAACTCTACCACTCTGAACATAATCATCAGAATTCCAGATGTCTATCTGGGTGTGGTGGCGCACGCTTGTAATCCCAGCATTCGGGAGGCTGAGACCGGAGGATCCAGGTTCGCGGCCAGCCTCAGCTACCTAATGAGGCACTCCTCAACTTAGTGAGACCCTGTTTCAAAATAAAGAATAAAAAATAGGGCTGGGGGTGTAGCTCGGAGGTAGAATGCCCTGAGTTCAATCCCCAGTACCGAAAAAAAAAAAAAAAAAAAAAAAAAAAAAAGAATTCCAGATGTCTAATTCCCTACCAATAAATGAGAACGACATACTCTGTTGGGGGGGAGGGGAATCGAGAGAAAGCCAGGGCAAGAAGGCAACATCTGCTAAGCTAGGCCACCAAGCAAATGCTTTCTAGGTTGTTCAGATTATGTTTTGGGGTAAACCGTGTGCATTTTGTTCGTCTTCGTGTTCTAAAATTCCATTGTGTGTATTTTCAGGGAAGTGGATGGAACTTGAGAATATTATGCGAAGTGAGGTCAGCCAGCTTCAGAAAGCGAAGGGCCATATGTTTTCTCTCATATGTGGAAGCTAGTGAGAAATTGGGGGGAAAAAAAGGGACTTTGTATAGTGAGGAGAGATAACAGAAGAATAGTGGGAGGGGACTTGGGGAGAAAGGCGGGGAGGGGAAAAGGAAGAACTGATGAAGGAAACAGTTTTAAAAATCATATTCATATTCATGAAGCTACCAATACAATTTCAATATTATAAACAGGGAGGGAGATGGGAAACACTGTGCTATATGCAGTATATTTCTATCACACTTACCCTCAATATGATGTATACAATGCACTGATAAAAATATGTTAAGAAAAGATTTGGAAATCCCCAAATTGTCTTCCAAAGAGATTACATCAGTTTCAACAGACTGAAATAACCTGTTTGCTTTGATCCTCAACATTACCCTTTTTTTTTTTTTTTTTTTTTTTGCAGTACTGGGGGTTGAACTCAGGGGCATTCTACCTTCGAGCTACACCCCCAGCCCTATATATATTTTTTTTATTCTTTATTTTAAAACCGGGTCTCACTAAGTTGAGGAGTGCCTCACTAGGTAGCTGAGGCTGGCTGCGAACCTGGATCCTCCTGTCTCAGCCTCCCAAATGCTGGGATTACAAGCGTGCGCCACCACGCCCAGCTAACATTACCCATTTTTATCAACACTTAATCTTTAACCATCTGATAGGTGAAATATAATTCTCCCTATCATTAGCATTTAAGGAAGAGTAAAATAGTTATATTGTCAAAATTGTATTCATTCAAGATTTAATATTTAAAGTGAAAAGCTTTTCATCTGTTGAAGCATGGCTTTGGTAACAGTTAAGGAGAGCAGGACTCATTGAATTTACACAAATAGATATGGCAAGAAGTTGGTAAGCATATCAGCACACCGCACATGCACCCGTGAAATGAGTTAGACGCGCAGTGACAGAGGCTGATTATAAATGCAAGTTCTTAAAAAAGAGTCCTCCTATAAAAATCTTCTGGGTTTTATTTTCAACAACAACAACAAAAAAGACAAGTAAGCTTAAAAGTAATTTGGGACAGTACTATATAAGAAACCTTTAATTAAAATTTAGACCATACATCAATTCATACAAACCAAGATTGCAATAGCCAAATGTTTCACAAAACTAACTAGTGAACCAAAGGGACAACAGGAAGAAACACTCATCTTCAAAGTCAGTAATCCTCATTCAATCGGTGTGTTATTCCTGAAAAGTCTTTCTGGACACCCCAGTGCTCTTACAAACCTGAGTTTCCTTTCTTACTCATAAATGAGAAAACTAAGCTGTAAAGTAAAGATAAGGTGGTTGCTTAATGCCATATAGTTCACTAACCAAATGAATTTAAATTATTCATTATTCTGTGAGGGAGTTCCTTGAACTCCTGTTGACTGAAAAAATAGAAACAGTAGCCTATTTCCAGTAAAAAAAAAAAAAAAAAAAATCTTACAGAGCTGGGCATGGTGGTACACGCTTGTAATCCCAGGACTTGGGAGTCTGAGACAGGAGGATCATAGGTTCAGGGCCAACCTCAGCTGCTTAGTGAGGCCCTCTACAATTTAGTGAGACCCTGTTTCAAAATAAAGAATAAAAATAGGACTGAGGGTGTAGCTTGGAGGTAGAATGCCCCTTAAAGTTTAATCTCCAGAACCAAAAAAAAGAAAAAAATCTGACAGATCATCATTAAGGTATCTTTCTTACGACCAGAGGCTTGAATGCCAATTTACTCTTCTGGTCACACAGCTTTGACTCAGGCAAAACTTATTTCTAAGCCCTTTTTTGGGGGAATGGTAAGGCTGGGTACTAGGGGTTGAACCCAGAGCTGCTCTATCACTGAGCTACATCCCAAGCCCCTTTTTTTTTTATTATTATTATTTTTTTTTTTTTTATTTTGAGGCAGGGTCACACTAAATTGCAGAGGAGGCTGGCCTTGAACTTGCAATCCTGCCTCTGCCTCCAGAGTCACTGGGAATTACAAAATGTAAGCTACCACATCAAGGCTAGCTTTCACTTTTGAAAACAAAATTTGGAAAATGAGAACACTGAAGTGCTTTGGCTTTTAAGTTTAGCATTATCCAATGTAGTACTAAAGTATGTATGTATGCATATATAGATACATATGTGCACATAGACATATTCATATATAAATATTGGCTTACTATAAAGTTGTGTTCTGCTTTTCAAGGGATACTGGTTGAAGCCAGCATCCTTGCAAAGCACTATTTCAAACACTAGAAAAAAATGGAAGAGACAGTTAACACTAATATATTCTAATATATTATGTTAATTATATATAATCAATGTATATTTAACCAGGCACCAGGGTTCATACCTATAATCCCAGTACTTGAGAGGCGGAGAGAGGAGGATCTCTGGTTCAAGGTCAGCCCCAGCAATTTAACAATAACTTGTTCCAAAATAAAAAATATAAGCCTGGCGTGGTGGCACATGCTTGTAATCCCAGTACTTGGGAGGCTGAGACTGGAGGATCCGGGTTCGTGGCCAGCCTCAGCTACTTAGTGAGGCCCTCCACAAACTTAGTGAGATCCTGTTTCAAAATAAAGAATAAAAAAAAAAAATAGGACTGGGGGCGTAGCTCGGAGGTAGAATGCCCCTGGGTTCGATCCCCAGTACCGGAAATAATAATAATAATAATAATAATAATAATAATAATAATAATAATAAAAAATATAAAGGACTGGGGGTGTGACTTGGAGATAGAACACCCCTGGATTCAACCTCTACCTAGTTCCAAAAAAATAAAAAAGAATATAATTGAATGTAGACATTTATAAATACATTAAGTACTATGAGGAAAATAACAATGCTATCAGAAAGTGCCATGGGCACTGAGTTGGATGTTAATGACGGTGACATTGTCAGGAAGTCAGAGCCGGGCCACGGGGTCCTGGGTCTGGGGTGTGTGGAATGGGGCCGTACAGGCAGGGTAAGCCCACAGGTAGGAGCCCTGAGACCGGCAGTGTCTTGGCTTACTCAAGAAAATGAAAGACCTGCCGGGTTCCAGAGCAGAGCAGGGAGAGGTCCTCAGCGGCAGATGGAGTGGTGCCAGGGGCCGGCCACACACCTGGACGTCTCTCCACCTGCCGGCCAACCCCTTACAGAGCTCCATCTACATGACACCTCTCCTGCTGCACAAACCCACTTACTGAGTTTTCCATTCCCTTTTTTTTTGCTTGCACGTGTTGTTCATTTTTAAAGGCCTGCAACTGTTGTAAATTTCAGGGTGGCATTAAGAGAAAATTCTAATAGTTGTATGTTTTCTCTCCTATGTGGAAGCTAGAGAGAAACTGAGCAGCAAAAGATCAAGGAGTAAAGACCGCAGTGGAGTACTTAGGGGTGGTTACTGGAAGGAGGAGGGAGGTAAAGACTTTGAGAAGGTAACCGTTCAAATGATGCTATGTATGTATACGAAATTATCAATACAATGTCAGTGATACGTGTGGCAAGGGAAGGGAGAGGCACAGGATCCGGAGGAAAACACAGCAATTGTTGTACGCATGTCCATTCCTGCCGCTCTATACCTTAGTATGATGTATGATTACAATGCACAAATAAAAGTATTTAAAAATAGAGAAAATTCTGCTGGTAGACAAATTCAAGGAGGCAGAAGCCCCATTTTGCCTACTGCTTCTGACTAAGCAAGCGCCACTTTTACTAATCATAATTGTTAGGGGGGGTTTTGGTGGGTTAACATAAGTAAGGCCATTTTGTAAAAGCAGCTAATGTTTTAGGTGGAAAAGTACTACCCCACCTGTAAATGACTAAGCCGGTGAACAAAGGACTAGCTGGGTCACAATGTCCCTCTTGAACTCCTGCCCAAGCCTGCATCCCAGAATCGTTTGTTTCAAATCTCTGAACCGCAGAAGGGGACTTTTCACTGTGCACTAGCCAATCAATGTAAAGATCACAAATCCACCCCCCTTTTGTGTATATAATGTTAATGATCACTAGTTTCGGGGTCTCTGCCGGTCCCGCTGTTGTTTGGGGCATGGCGGGGGCCCAGATTCGAATCTGAAATAAATTTTGTTCGCA
>PVLC010006932.1:5543-27257 GCA_004027655.1 Graphiurus murinus
CGGTGCTGGGGATTGAACTCAGGGGCCTTCTACCTCCGAGCTACACCCCCAGCCCTATTTTTTATTCTTTATTTTGAAACCGAGTCTCACTAAGTTGCGGAGTGCCTCACTAGGTAGCTGAGGCTGGCCGCGAACCCGGATCCTCCGGTCTCAGCCTCCCGAATGCTGGGATTACAAGCGTGCGCCACCACGCCCGGCTAGCTGATTGATTTTAAAACAATAACATGGAAGCCAGGTGTGGTGGGGCACACTTGTAATCCCAGTACTTGGAAGGCTAAGACAGGAGGATCACAGGTTTGAGGACAGCCTCAACAAGCAATGAGACTCTCATCAACCTAGTGAGACCCTGTTTCAAAATAAAAAATAAAATAGGACCGGGGGCATAGCTCAGAGGTAGGTTAAATCCCCAGTACCACACCACACACAAAATAATAATATGGAGAAACAAAAAAGAGAAAAGAAATGAATCCAGGCCATCAGCACTACTGCTTAGAGCCATAAATGCATACTTGCTCGACAGTTTTGGGGGTTGGTTTTCTCTTGGACCTGTATTACTAACGAGAGCACTGCCCACCCTTTCGTGGGTGAATTACACAGCGCCACATTCCCATCCTAGCTTCTACGTCTTTAACGTGAAGCAGGCATTCAAAGATAGGCAAAGCTATGTCTCCTAAGTTTGCCTTCTGGATTTTAGGATTTCTTAAACTCACTCTATACTTACTACTTCAGCAAAATATCTTTCCAATAAATTGCCTCTAATGCACACAGCTTAGTTTTGATTATTACTCAAGCTAGAGTGACCAACGCATATATTTGTCTGGGATGGCTGGTCCCCCTGCCTGAAGCCTGGTACTCCCGTAACTCACAGGTCAGTACGCCTCTACTTCCTGTAACCCTTCAACTGGATTTGCAAAAAATCACTGGTACTTCTCACTAGCATTGAGACCATTGAGCATGCTGCAACTTTATGCACTTTAAAATAGCCTTTCAAAGATAATTCCTAAGATAATCCTGAATTATTGGCAGCCAGAAAACCTCCAGTCAGAGAGACTGTATTTAGCTGGGCTCGGTGGCACATGCCTGTAATCCCAGCCCTTGAAAGAGAGAAACAGGAGAATTGCAAGTAGGAGGTCAACCTCAGCAATTTAGTGAGAGCCTCTTTCAAAATCAAAGTAAAAAGGGCTGGGGGTGTAGCTCAAGGGGAGAGGGCCCCTGGGTTCAATCCCTAGTACCACCAAAAAAAAGGGGGGGGTACTGTCTCTTCTCCCACATCATGAGAAGGGCTCATCTTTCCTTGCTCAGGGACGAGAAGAACCAGGGGCTCAGGCTCATTTCTGATGAGATTCAGGACCCTTGGACTTGGGGCCGTTACAAAAAGCAGGTGCAGGTGGGGTACACGAGAAGGGTCAGTGGGACTGGCTGAAAGAGAACCAAAATGTTTTCCCAGAAGTCAGCTAACCAAGAAACATCTTATCAACAGAATGCCCATCGCTGAAGAGACAAACCAGAAAAAGAAATATTTCCCTTGTCCTGTGTGGTAGATGGTTTGAGAAAAAAATGGCTGTAGTGTTACCGTCTGCTCCAGGCCGGTCCCCCACCCTTTGTATCTGGGTTGGCCCTGTATCTTTGTTTTGTTATTGTTTTATTTATCTATTTATTCATTCATTTATTCATTGACTTATTTATTCATTCATTCATTTATTTATCTATTTATTTATTGGTACTAGGGATTAAACCCAGGGGCATTCTATCTCTGAGCCACACCCCCAGTCCTATGTTATTTTCTTTATTTTGAAACAGGGCCTCACTAAATTGCTGAGGGCCTCGCTATGTTGCTGCAAACTGGCCCTGAACCTGCGATCCTCCTATCTTAGCCTCCCAAGGAGGGATTACAGGTGAGCACCGCCAAGCCTGGCTTTGTATCTTCCTCTGACCTATGACCACCAGGAGAGGTAGAAGAGACTCCTCTGCAGAGGGCAGTCAAGATTCAGAGGAAGGTTGGGTCCCAGTGCTCTCGGGGTAAGTTTGCTAATTTCCCAAGTTATGAAGGCAGAGCACTTAACAAAGCCTTCGACGAAGGCTGCTCAATTACCTCCACGCTGACCTCCTAACCCCGAGCTTTCCCGGGAAATAGCAGAGGGCAGGCTACTGTCAGGCAGGGGGCCTCTGGCTGCTCATCTCCTACTCCCCAGAACATCAGCCACCAGCCTCCTGCTCCAAGCTCTGCAGCAAAGCTCAGGGGAGCCCTCCTCCTGCAAGAGGAAGGCGCGAAGGGGCTTGAATATGCATGAAGCCGCCTTTAGCTCCAGTAGAAGCCATGCACATACTCGGGCTATCCGCCAGCTCATCTGCCACGGTGCTGGCAGTTTGTTCTGTTTTGAATTATTTGCCTGCTGCAATGCCAGTGAGACGGATTGGGCTGATTCAAGTCCCCAGCCCCGTACGGAAGCCAGGCACCCTGCACTGCAGCCTGACTTCTGACTTAGGGCTGAGAGCTGGCCAGCCCCAAGCCCCGAGTCTCGCTGCCAGCGACTCTCTGTTTGCCCCGGTCCTTGGCCCTTGCCGGACGTACGTCTCTGGTGCTTTCCCTAACAGATGGGTCTCCATCTGCTCTGCAGACATCCTCAGATACCAGTCTATAATTACATTTGTATCTGTGTCGATATCTGCATCTATATCTGTACAGTGTCTGCACCCCCTCCCCCCCCAAAAAAGACTGGAGTCAAGAAAAGATGGTGGCCAGCAATCACACAGATATTCAAAGATCTCTGAGATAGAAATTCACCTCGAAAACATCCTTGTCTACCTGTCTTCAAAGTTGTTTCTTGCTGTGAAACCGCCAATAAAAAGCCATGGCATGCAAAAACCTTCTTTCTCCAGGGGCTGGGGTGCATGTCAGGGTTCAAGGGTGACGCATGGAGTGGGGGTGCGGGGACAGCGTGCTACCCATACATGAGGAGACGCTGTCAGGGCCAGGACCAGAATTCAGGGCTTCAGAGTCCCAGAGAAAGAGGGGTGGGGGTACACTTTTCGGTCATGCAACCACAGCCACTTCCTACAAGAGTCCCCAATCTTGTTCAAACATCAGACAGAGACCCCTTAATTGCAAAGAAGGTGAGACCCATCGCCCACCTGTATGCTAGTGTCTAACCCAGTTCTGGTCAGGAGGGTGGACAGGGAAGTGGACCAGGGCCAGGGGCTCTGCTGCTACCATTTTTGTTAGCGTGAGGGGCCCGGGAGGGTGGCATTGGCACCCATCAGAGTCTGGCACCACTGTTCCCTAATCGATACCAGCAACTCCCACCTCCGAACTTCTCTACAAATAGCACGGAGCTCCATCACCCGGGCCGCTGCTGCGGTCACGCATCGATCCTTGCTATTGAAAATCGCCAGCCTAAAGGGACTGAAGGGATTTGTGTGACTCCACCACGCAGTCCTTTTCAAGTCTAAGCATTCTTAGCGGTGGCGGCGTTGCTTGCTTCATTTAAAACATGTTCAGTTGGCGGCAGCAGCAAAAAAATGAAAAAAAAAAAAAAAAAGAAAGAAACAAAAAAATAACCCGTCCCCACTTTTGTGTGCTCTCCTTACGTGTTGGAGGTAAAGGGGGTTTGAAAGGCCGGTCGAGGGGGAGGGAGGCAGAGGTGCCATCTGTTGTGCGTGTTCTTTGGGTTACAGCACGGGGACAAAGCCTCCCTCGGCTACCCACAATGCCTTGCAAGGACGGGAGAAAGATGTCAGGCTGTGTGGAGAGAAATACTGCACCGGGGCCAGGCAGGGGACCCGTCACGAACTGCCAAGTCCCAGCATGGCGGGAGGCAGGAACGCTGTGGCTGGTCTCAGAGTGCTGGCGAGCCCACGTCACAAAGAGGATGAGAAGAAACAGCAGGACCCCCTCAACACGAAGGGCCCCCCCAAGAGACAGAAGGCCGCAGGCACTGAGGGGCCAGGCAGGGGCTGGGAGAGGGCGTCCCCTGGGCCGGCGTGGCTGTGGCAGAGTGGCCGGCCGGCCCCGTGGACCTGGGGCTGAGGGCTTTCCAGGATGGGAGGTGGGAATGTCTTGGTTTGGGAGCCTCTAAGGAGGACTTAGGTGCACACGTGAGACACATCAGGGTAGAGGAGAGTAAACAGAGGCGAGCCTGACCTGATGCTGGAGGGACTCAGGCTCTGTCCTGAGTCACTCGGGGGTCTCGGTGAACAGAAGGCATTGAACGAACGAATGAATGAATGAATGAATGAATGAATGATTCCTCCCAGGCACCAGACTGTTCTGTCCAACAGGATTCTCCTTTTTTTTTTTTTTTTTTTTTTGCGGTACTGGGGATTGAACTCAGGGGCATTCTACCTCCGAGCTACACCCCCAGCCCTATTTTTTATTCTTTATTTTGAAACCGAGTCTCACTAAGTTGCGGAGTGCCTCACTAGGTAGCTGAGGCTGGCCTCGAACCCGGATCCTCCGGTCTCAGCCTCCCAAATGCTGGAATTACAAGCATGCGCCACCTCGCCCGGCTCCTTCTTATGAAAGCATGAATTCCATCAGTTGGCCGACACTGAGGAGTCATCGGTTCCAGAGCCACATCTACACCTGCTTCCTACGTGAACCTTTCATTTCAAGAGTTGACACAAAAACAGGAAAGATGGGCTGCACTCCAGGGCCTGTGGAGAGGCCGCGGGGCCCGAGGAGAGTGGGATCCTCCTGTCCAGGCCCACTCAGGTCATCACTTTCGGCTCCTGGGACTCTTGAGAAGCGGGTACCCTTGCAGTCCCACTTTACAGGGAAGATGCGGTGCTTGCAGGATCCGGGATACCCGCCCAGGGTCACACAGAGGAAAAGCAAAGGCTCCCCCCTCTCTGACTCCTGAGCCGTCCTCTTAAGCCCCGCCTCGATGCTTGCTTTTGTGCTCCCGGGACAAAGGCCTGGGCGGCTCCATAGCTGGGTCGCTGGGAACAAGAAAGTTCACTCTCCAAACCTCAGGGTCTCCACGTGCTGCCAGATGGGTAGAAGTAGGGCCGATCTCCTCAGGTTGTGAAGACAGTTCCTGGTCTGCAATAAGCCCTCTGTGAACACCAAGGCCGAGGCGGAGGAGCACCCGGGAACATAGCAGCCCAGCACCCAGGGCACACCAGGCTGGTGGCTGTCCACCCTGGCCACACTCTGCAGTCACCTGCGGGGCTGTGCCTCACTCCAGCTAAATCTGAATGTGTAGGAGTAGGCCGCAGCCATCGGATGTGCACCAGGGTGGGAAGCCACCGACCGACCCAGCCCTTTGCTGTTTAAGCGTGGACCTTGGAGGAGACTCACTGTCAACCGGAAGCTTGTTAAAAAGGCAGCATCTCAGCAGCCTCCCCAAGATCTGCTGATTTGGAGCCTGCTTTTCGACAAGATCCCCGGGTGCCCCCAAAAGTCACAGCATCCCCGGGCCAGTCTTTAAGCCATCCCAGGTGAGAGAAAGAAGCAAAAGGCCAGGCAGGCTTGGAAGTTAATTAAAATCCAAAGTGCAGCTGGGAGGGGAAATGAGGAACAGCGGCTATTTACAAGAAGCGCTCACGGATAACCTCATCTCCTGGCGCACGCAAAGGGCAAAGGCGCTTAGGTCCCTGTGTTTCGACTCCAATGACTCCGAGATTGTGGACATTCAGGAAGTCGAGCTCTGCCAGACGCCCGGTATTTGCTCACCCGCCACTGTATCGGCCAGAAACTAACGTTATCTGCTGCCAACAAGGCACGCACCGGGCCCCGGCCGGGGATTAGCGGGAAAATATCAGCCTTGGAATCAGGACAAGGAAACAATTCCCAAAGGGTCTTTCTTTACCTGGTGTGAGTAGTTCTCGGTGCCTGGGCAAACAGGGGCTGCCGAGGCAGGCTTTGGGGGGAGCAGGGCCGCTGGCTCCCCAGCCGGGGCAAGGGCCGGCCCTTGCAGAAGTGAGCGAAGGTCCCACTTCATGGGATCCTGACTGTGAGGGTCAGCTGCATGTCCCCTCGGAATGCAGAGCGCTGGGCCCACCTCCAGAGGATCTGAATGGACGGGTCTGGCCATCCAATGACAAGGCTGCTTCCTTTGCAGAGCTGGTGATCCCTGCGCACTGCGACCCTGGCCACAAGGCTTTCTTAGAAGAGAAGGGGGGTCTGTAATTCTAGAACTGAAGATGTGAACCCTTAACAGTATTAACCATCTCTAGTAATCCTGATGGGGCCAGCGCCGTTTGATAAAAGGCAGTTAAAGTCAATTCTACATTTTATATAGAAAGCATTTGAGGAGACAGTACAGATGTAAGTCTTGGTTGTTGAGGAGCGATTCTTTCTGGTTCACTATCCACCATTCTGGAGAGGAGAGTGGATTCACCTCTTCTGTTGGATTTGGTCTATTGGGTTCGTTCTGTTGGCTTCTGTCTGGTTCACTAGCCACAATTCTATCATTCACTATCTACTTTTTGGGGTCGTGGATCCCCTATGATAATCTAATCAAATCCAGATCACCTCCCAAGGATCTTCTTTCCAGGAATCATCTTCCTGAGGGGGAAAAAAATGGATATAAATACAAACTTGTACCTACAACTTCAGGGGAAGCACAGGTCCCTGTATTCCTTCATTGAACTCACCTCAGTGTTCCTTAGATAAGACAAAAATGGAATCCTGCTGGTTTTACTCCCCGTCATTCATACACACTTCTCCTGACAACACCATCCGCATCTCTCATGGAATCTACCAACTTTCCAACCCCCGTGCTCAGGGCAAGAGCCTGTGACCTAGAGCCAAGCCAGGGGGAGCATCCCATCCCCTGGCTACCGTGGCTGGTTCAGGGACAGGGGCATGACCCACTTGGGACGATGAGCGGAGGCTAGTCACTTCTTCCTACTCATGCCTAGCAGGAAGGAGACAGCCACGGGAGAGAGAAGATTGTGTTGTCATCTTGGGACCACAGAGAAGAGTCCAGGAGAATGGACACAATACAGAGCAAGCGGAGCCCAGAAACAGTCAGATCTACCGCAGGACAGTTCCACAAATCAATCCAAGTGGTGAGAGTCACTCGCTACAGAGCACCCTGCTAGATAATCCTCATGAATCTGTTGGTTATTCTGATGGTCTTCCATGCAGCCACCAGTCAACCCGATAATGCCACTCGATGAAGGTTCTTTATGACCCGGTGCTGGCCTCCCATCCTCAGTCGATCTCTTCATCCCTACAGTTAATCCCCGGCTTCTCCCAGACCCCTCCATAAACAAACGCCTTTCGACCGAAAGCTCCATTGTTCACTTGCCAGTCGTGCTGATCATGCACCACAAAACTGCAAATCATGATATCACACTTCGCAATAAGCGAAGCGTGGAAATCTCGGTAAGGAGCCCTGACTGAGGTCCGATTTTAGGTAACTAGTGAACAGCCCAAGTATTCCAAAATCAATTCGGAGCTATAATTGTAACTAAGATGCAGTTTTTGTTAAGAGTATTCTGAGGCTGCAAGGATACATTGCCATTTTTTTTTTTTTTTTTTTGGATGACCACCTATACCTGTGTTCCGGACTTTTAGGCCAACCCCCTTGAATATAAGGACGAAGGAGGCAAGGACTTTGCCCTTGCGCTCTCGCCAGCCCTCCTGTTCCGTGACTCAGAGGATCTCGGCTTACCTGTTTCCCTGATCTCCCTGAATAAAGACCTGCCTGTTGTTCCTGACTGGCACGTGTTAAAATTCTTTTTATCACGGAGGCCAAGGACCCACGAGTGGGACTGCGTTATCCCACGGCAAATCCTCAGTTCAGAAACTCAGGATCTGCAGGGTTCTTGGCTAACGTGACGGAAAAGAATTTCAGCACGCGCCAGTCAGAGACATGGACAGAGGTTTATTTGGGAAAAGGGAAAAAAGGAAGAAATACACATTCAAGAGAGAATGCAGGCCACCTCAAGATGAGGAAGGCCTTTGGGGGCTGTCTTCTTATAGGAAACTTTCTTGCAGGGTGGGCTAGAAGAGGTGTGTGAGGATGATCTCAGTCTGGTAGTCCCCGAGGTGGTTTATGGTGGTCGGGTGGTCTGGTCAGCTCTAGGGTGGATGATCTCAGTCCAGTAGTCCCTGAGGCAGTTTATGGTGGTCTGGTGGTCTGGTCGACCTTAGGGTCCTCACGTTGATTGAGACCCTCATTGGCTGATCAACAAATAAGCTGGAGAGTGTCCTAAATTATACGTTTTTCAAAATATCGTACTTGTCTTGCTATCAACGCACAGGGCAATTATACTTCCTTTTAGTTAACTCTAAGATGTACAGATGTCCCCGGAAATTTGGGAGAGTCAGGCCTGGGAAAGAGAACTGGTGTGTGGAGTAGAGGTTGGAGCACTTCAGCTCCAGGTTTTTTATATTAAAGTTATATTTTACTTTCCCTTCCTGTCTCCTTTCTACCTACTTATTTCTTCTCTCTTACATGAGTATCACTTAGGCAGGCTGTTTTAAACTGTGAGAAGATTTAACTTTAAGAAACGTTGTATCGGTCTCCTGGGGCCTTGCTTGAATTCCAACAGTGACCCCAATAGGAACTCAAGCGCCGCCCATTGAATGAATGAATGAATGAATGAATGACTCCTCACTGAACAGATGGGACCGTGTTTAATATTTTACCCCCAGCCCGCGCCCAGTGTTCCTACGCTACACACTTAGGAGGCTCTGGTTTCACCAGCACCCCCTGTTCCTACCTCGCAGCTCCGACAGCACGAAGCCTGGCTGTTTTTGCAAACACAGAGATCCCGAAGAAAGCGTAGGTGCCCGTGAGCATCGCTTTGACACCCACAGGGCAGGCGCTCAGGGAACGGGAACCGGGCATGGCGCCGAGCGGTCCTCCGTGGCGGGCACGCCGTAGACATGCTGGCTCTCACTTGAACAACAGAAACGCAGGGGCCGTGGACACGAGAGACTGGACTGCGGCGTGGAGAGAGAAACAGCCGCAAAGCCCAGGGGAAGGAGAGCGCGCAAGAAAAGCGTGCTAAAGAGACAGACGTCAAACCTGGGGGGGGAGCGGGGGGGAGAGACGGAATCACAACAACTCCAGGCTTTCTCAGAAAAGGCAGCAGCAGCAATTAAAGCAAGGAGGAGGAGCGGTCAGAACTACTGAAGTAGAAAGAGGGCGGACTGGAGAGGTGGAGAGAAGAAGAGGCAGAACCCGAGACACGAACAATAAAATAAAACACATACGGCCCCAAAGATAGTTTTCAACCAGCTGAGGGGATTGTGAATTTGGCAAGATAAGGGTAAGGGGGGGCTGTCCTGTGGAGCCATCAGTACTGTCTTCTGAGGTCCTGGTGAAGTCCACAGGACTCGGTCCCCACCCCCAACCCCATTACTATGGGACCTGCCTCTCTCCACCGGCACCTGCTGGGGGCCTGCCCGGGTGTGGAGCTCTTACGTTCTGAAACCTAGGACTCCCGCAGCTATAGACAGGTCCCATCTCAGTGACAACCTAGCAAAAGAGCCCATTTATTACCCAAGGCAGTTACTATCCAAGGTCCCAGCTTCTACCCTATTTGATCCACGGATTTAAGGAAACTAAGAAATAAGGAACCCTTGTCTAACGGACGGACTCTCAGCTTTTTGCTGGAGAACGTGACAGAGGAACAACCCCTCCCTACCGCGTGATGTTCAGCGGTTTGTACTCAAATGGCAATGTGGACCCTGGTTTTACGTTCAGGTCCATCAGGAAGAATATGAGGGGTCTCCCCTTAGGAAAAGACTCGCAAGAGCTCATCAGGCAGATGTCAGAGTAACAGCTTATATGGGCTTTGTTCTTGCAATCATGGAATTCACATGTTGGAGACAGGAATCATGGTACCTAAATGCAGGTGGCAAGAAATGGGACTTTTTTCCTCCTTTAATGACTTTTTATACTTCTTCTTACCGGTCCTGTGGTGGATGCTGGGATGTTCCCTCCACATCTCCCTTCTGGAATACACGGATGATTTTCCCAGTGATGTGAGCTCTGCCGTCAGAGGGGCCTCAGCCGCGATGGGACTCAGCTCAGGCAAAGGGATCCTCGGTACCCAGGGCCACGCTCCCTTTCTCTGCAAAACACACACATACACACACACACACACACACACACACACACACACACACTGTGTGTATGCATTATATGCGTGTATGTTGTATATTATAAAATTTCGTATTCCATATTTATAAATTATGCGTACATCATGGAGTTTCCAAATCTAAGTCAAGAAACTCTTCTTTGGGCTACTCTTTTTTTAGTATTGGCAAGGCTTTGATTCTCCTTTTTCTCAAAATCAGTCTCCCTTATTCTCTTTCAACTTTTGGTTTTATTAATAGGATCCTATTACTTGCAAAAAAAAATGCTTTTTAAGCTTTTTGTATTTTCTTTTGTTGTTGTTGTTGTTTTTTGTTTGTTTGTTTTTGCGGTACTGGGGATTGAACTCAGGGGCATTCTACCTCCGAGCTACACCCCCAGCCCTATTTTTTATTCTTTATTTTGAAACAGAGTCTCATTAAGTTTCGGAGTGCCTCACTAGGTAGCTGAGGCTGGCCAAGAACCCGGATCCTCCAGTCTCAGTCTCCCAAATGCTGGGATTACAAGTGTGCGCCACCACGCCTGGCTAGCTTTTTGTATTTTCTAAATAGTGAGGTTACTGAGGATCATATTTCTCCTCTGAGAAACACCAGGGGGCAAGAGCCCTGGACAGGGTACACTCTCCCGCCAAGGTCCTGCTGCCTCCCCGGGACCCAGCAAGAGCGGGAAGGGTCCTCTCTGCTCTTGGACTCCACAAGATTCAGAGCTCCAGGATTTCACCCATGCTATTCCTTACAGTGGAAGAACTTTGACTTGTCCAACTTCTATACAGCCTTCAAAACCCAGCCATCCCTCCAGCTACCCTCCCCTTCCCCTTCTCTGCTTTTCCAGAATGCCCTGCGGCAGCATCCTTCCACCGTTGGAACCCTTCACCTTCACCTGTGTGAATGTCCCCACTCAGGGACGTGCCGCCAAGTGTCACATCCCCTTCCTAACAGAGCCCAGCGAACAGCAGAAACCTGGTTCATTAGGAGAGGACCCAGACGGGTGGATAAATCCTGAGGCTCAAATACAGCGCAGCCGTTCGAAGAGGGCTTCATAAATAAATTCTGTAAAAATCTCCAGTATCGCAGAATGAATCTGGAGTTTGAGGAAATGAGGGGTTCATGAAAGTAAAAGTGCTCTGAGCATGGCTCTGCCTGCCGGGGACTTCTCCTTCCCGTGAATGCTAATTGCCCGCACCAGGCTGGTGGTAAGTAATGAACAGTAAAGGTGCCAGAAATATTCATACAGGCTCGGCTTCTACGGCTTTGATAAATTTATCATGAGCTGTCTTGCAGAACCCTGGGCCCCAGAGGACGATTGTTGCTTCTGTGATCACAATTCCAGACGCGCTTTACGTTCTGCCTGGAGCTGGGGCTCAGAGACATCGTGTGTGTGTATGTGTGTGTGTGTGTGTGTGTGTGTGTGTGTGTGTGTGTAAAAAGTCATCAAATCTTCGAAAACATGGAGAAAGATTTGGAAATGTATCTTATCCAGGACTGAGGTACGAGCGCAGCCTTGTCCCAGTAAATAACTTCTGTCTGAAGAACAAGAGACCAGGAGAACGGAGCCTCCCCCTGACATGGCTCCCAAGACCAACAGGGTTGAGACTTTCTGGTCAGCTACAACCACCACGTAAAACCTTTGGCTACCAGAGCACAGAATGACCTCTGTTCTGCTTCTGTAAACTACTTATGCTAAGTAAAAATTGTCCACTCACTCCCCCACCCCTTCCTAAGAGTTAAGTTGACTATTGTATAAAAAGGCATATATGTCCTAGGCTCGGGGCTCAGACCTGGAGCTTTGCTCTCTGAAGCTTACTGGTGAATAAAACTCGTTGCATCCTAATCTGGCCTCTGGGTCCTGCTCACGGGGAACTCGACTTTCCTGCAACAGGACAGCTAGTCACCGAGATTTCTATTTTCAAGCCCACCCAGGTTTCCTCCCTGTGACTCCTGGGTATTTGAGAAATCATGACCTGCTTTTGTGAAAGATTGTGTTTAGCCGGGCGTGGTGGCACAGGCCTATAATCCCAGTACAGGAGGATAGCAGGTTTATGGCCAGCCTCAGCAATTTAGTGAGACCCTGTTTCAAAACAAAAAATTAAATAGAGCCAGGCATGGTGGCGCACGCTTGTGATCCCGGTGCTTGGGAGGCTGAGACAGGAGGATCACAGGTTCACCACCCAGCCTCAGCAATTTAGTGAGGCCCTCTGCAACTTACTGAGACCCTGTTTCAAAACAAAAAATAAAATAGGGCTGGGGGTATAGCCCAGAGGTTGAATGCTCCTGGGTTCAGTCCCCAGTACTACAAAAAATAAGCAAAAAAATAACAAAAAATTTTAAAAAGTTTTTGTTTGAACCTACAATCCTCAAAGGTAAAATAAGATGTTTCAAAACACCAGGGCAGACATGGTCTCCCAAGCACAAGTGTTCTTTTCAAGTTGGATCCTAACGATGTGATCCGGGCCCCTCTCCCAGCCCCCATGAAACTGAATTTCCTACACTTTGGGTGACAATCGTGCTTCCTGCTGAATGCAGTCCCAGCTGGTCCAGATTCACGCCGCTCAGAGGGCCCCCAGCCTTTCCGATTCCCTTCAGATCTTTTGAAAACGCCTTGATTAAATTTGGATCTTCCAAAAATGCCAGTCAGGCTTTGAGTCAGGAACTGTGAATCTGCAGCCAGGCTGCCAAGGGGGGAACTCTGCACCTCGGCACACACTCACGGCCTTTGGGGTACATTTTTAGCCCCATGGCTGAGAGAGAGAGAGAGAGAGAGAGAGAGAGAAAGAAAAGAAAAAAACACTTGCCAGAATTAAACCCCCGTTTCCCTTATCTCCTGCAGGTTCATCTCCACCCGCAGGTGATGCCCCTCCAGCCTCCTGAGCACACCCGCAGAGGCCAGGCTGTGAGCTCCAAGCTCACTCAGCAGCTGCTCGGACAGAAAAGGACGGGGACGCTGCGGCAGAGCCTCCCAGAAGGTGTGTGTGGCCTCCCAGAAGCACTCGAGGTCCCCAAAGTCTCAGCAGCCTCCTGTCTCTTCTCTGCGCTGACCGCCCAGCAGATGGGGGTCCGGGATCCCCCGGGGTGCCGTGTCTTTGGCATCGACCGGCTGGCGGAGCCGACACAATGATGGTCTGCTCTCAGCAGCGGCAGAAAGGGATGACAGGGGAAGAGGATGGTGTGAAAGGACCGGGTTTCCCTGTCCCTTGAGAGTGTGACAGCTTGCAAGACCGACCAGCACCCAGCGGCCATGAGCACAAAGGGTCGGGACAGGAGTTGAAGCAGGACTGTGGGAGATAGAAAGGTGCCCCTCTGTGGGGCGCTGGAGGGTGCCCCGGAATGTTCTTCCGCACTTCCTCTCCCATCCCGGTTCTTCCTCCATCCAAACACCCCACGGGAGGCACTGGCATGGAGGAGTAGGAGAAGAAGTCAAAGCTTGGCTTGGCTTTTAAATTTTGAATGACCACTTTGAGTATTATGTGGCACAATGCAAAAAAGGCTAGGAGAGGGTTCTGGATGTTCTCGTCACAAAGAAAAGGTAAATGCTTGAGATGCAGATGACCCAGATATCCTGAGTGGATCAATACACGACGCAGAAATGTACTGAAACATCACACGAGCCCCATAAAGACGTACAATTGCTATCTGTCGATTGAATTTTCTGTATTGTTTTGTTTGCAGTACTGGGGATTGAACCCAGGGGCATTCAATCTCTGAGGTACACCCCCAGTCCTATTTTTTATTCTTTATTCTGAAACAGAGTCTCATTAAGTTGCAGAAAAGGCCTCACTAAGTAGCTGAGGCTGGCCTCGAACCTGGATCCTCTGGTCTCAACCTCCCAAGTACTGGGATTACAAGCGTGCGCCACCACACCCGGCTTCAGTTGAATTTTTTTTTAATTGTAAAGTCGACAACTCCATAGGAACAACCCCATTATACTGGGTCCAAAGTTTATGAAAAACATTAAATGAGACTGCAAGTAATAGAAAACCTCAATTAGCAGGAGCTCACACACACACACACACACACACACACACACACACACACACACACACACATTTTTATCGAATCATGTTCAAAAATTGCAGAAACCAGGCACTGTGGCATACACCTGTAACCCCAGTACTTGGGAGGCTGAGACAGGAGGATCTCAGGTTCACGGTCAGCTTCAGCAACCTATTCAGCAAAATAAAAAGGGCTGGGGGTGTAGGTGAGAGGTAGAATACCTCTGGGTTCAATCCCCAGGACCAAAATAATAATAACAATAATTGCAGAGCAGGCAGATAGGACTGGCAGGACAGCTCCAGGAAGCTCCTTCTAGAACTCCCCCTCCACCGGCAGCTGATTTTCAAACTTGTCCTCCAGGGCTGTGGGACCCTCAGCCACCACTGGCCTGCCAGGGATGCAGGGTCACACTAAGATGTAAAGGAGGACCAGGAGGTGAGCTTCAGACCTTCAAGATGGGCCCCAGAAGCCAGGTGTGGAGGTGCATGCTTGTAACCCCAATGTTTGGGAGGCTGAGACAGAAGGACTACAAGCTCCAAGCCAGCCTCAACAACTTAGGGAGACCTTCAGCAACTTAGGGAGACCCTGCCTCAAAATAAAAATAAGCAAGCCGGGCGTGGTGGCACACGCTTGTAATTCCATTGCTTGGGAGGCTGAGACCAGAGGATCTGGGTTCGCGGCCAGCCTCAGCTACTTAGTGAGGCCCTCTGCAACTTAGTGAGGCCCTGTTTCAAAATAAAGACTATAAAAACAGGACTAGGGGTGTAGCTTGGAGGTAGAATGCCCCTGGGTTCAATCCCCAGTATCACCAAAAAAAAAAAAAAAAAAAGTGCATACTTGCCTACATACATAAAAGGACTGGAGGTATAACTCAGTGGTAGAGCACCATTGGGTTCAATCCCCAGTACCCCCTACACACACACACACACACACACGATGGCCCCAAGAGAAAAATAAGGGCCCCAGAAGAGAGCCAGCACTGTCTCGAGTCCCCACATGCTCCAAGACGCCAGCCCGCAGGGTCCCTGACACTGAGAGGAGGTCAGGTGCAAAAGACCGTCATGCCTTGCGGAGGACTCTTCCGACAGCCTTAGGCGCACAGGCCAGGAACTCGGGAAAGCCAGCCAGGCTAGGAGGCGGCTCAATGAAGGGCCATCCCAGCGTCTCTCCTGCTTTTCCTGTCTTCCCTTTCCGTCAGGAAACAGCCTCTGCCGGGGGCTGTTGCCCGTGTCAGCCACCTGCGCCCGGTGTGTGACTGACACCTGCTGGTGGTAAAAGGGATGCGGCCAAGGGGGCGGCGGGAGGGGCTCTGAAAGGCAGC
Source organism: Graphiurus murinus (assembly GCA_004027655.1). Classification (NCBI taxonomy): domain Eukaryota; kingdom Metazoa; phylum Chordata; class Mammalia; order Rodentia; family Gliridae; genus Graphiurus; species Graphiurus murinus. Next base: position 20,912 of record PVLC010006932.1, read on the forward strand.
CCTCCTGCATTCTAACCCCAGCTCTGCCTGCAATTCGCTGTGTGACACTGAACAAGTGTTCTGAACCTCTCTGTGCCCCAGTTTCTCCATCTGGAAAAATGAGTACAAGGATAAGATGTGCTTCTCGGGCTTTTCTGGGGAGGAAAGGAGTTAAGGTATGCACAGATCTTAGCACAAATCTGAAACATCGTAAGCGCTCGATAAATTTGGATCCTGGGAGATTGAGGCTCAGCTTGTACTCTTCTGCGGTGACCCGCCTCTGGGTCTGGGACTTTGTGCATGACAAAGCTACACTGCAGGGAAGGAAACTGAGGCACAAACCCAGGCTCTTGCCGGAGGCGTGGAGTTACCAAGGGGCAAGGGAGCAGCCCCGCTTTCCAGGGTGGCTCTGGAGCTGGGCTCCCATCTGCACCCCAGGGAAAATGACAGGTGGCTGGGTCCTGAGCCTCCAGAGCAGGGCGTCACTGCCACCTGGTGGTGACACTGCACTTGGCCCGTGGCGGGGACTCCATTGATGGGAGCATCAGAGGCAGCCGTCCTCAGAGCCTCCATGGAGACCTCCTCCTAGAGGCTCCGAGTCCACAAGGTCAGACCTCTGCTTCTGGAAAGGACTCGTGAGGCTGATGTCTGCAGAGGACGTGTGCCAGCAACATCAGTGGCCGAGCGTGGTGGCACACGCCTGAAATCCCAGGACTTGGGAAGCTGAGACAGGAGGATCGCAGATCCGCAGCCAGCCTCAGGAACTTAGCGAAGCCCTCCACAACTTAGTGAGATTCTGGTTTTTTAATTTGCGGTACTGGGGATTGAATCCAGGGGCATTCTACTTCTGGGCTACACCCCCAGCCCTATTTTTATTCTTTATTTTGAAACAGGGTCTCACTGAGTTGCGGAGGCTGGCCTCGAACCTGGATTCTCCTGTCTCAGTCTCCCAAGTACTGGGATTACAAGCATGTATCACCAAGCCTGGCCAGTAAGACCCTGTTTTATATAATTTCTTGACATGGGGGTCAACAGAAGCCTGGACTCCAGCCAAGTGCAGAGACAGAACCCTGACAGGAGTCGTGCAAGGGAGATTCAAAAAAGGAATGTCACACAGCAGCGGCAGAGAAGACTCAAGTCTTTCCAAAAAGAGACCAGAGATGGTGCCGTAAATAGAAGGGAAGTTCATTTCGAAAGATGATTTTCTAAGACAAGAGACACAGGAGAGAGAGATCGTGGGATGACATGCGAGTTTAGGATAGTGATGACAAAGATTCACAAGAGAGAGGAAGAAGACCATGCAGGAAGAAGGAGTAAGTGCCGGAGCGGGGAGTTTCAGAAGGGACGGCAGGACGGAACCTAGTGTGTAAGGAGTCGGCCCTCATGAAGAACATGAGGTTCATTGTTAGAAACAAGGAAGCAGCCGGGCGTGGTGGCGCACGCTTGTAATCCCAGCATTCGGGAGGCTGAGACCGGAGGATCCGGGTTCGAGGTCAGCCTCAGCTACCTAGTGAGGCACTCCGCAACTTAGTGAGACCCTGTTTCAAAATAAAGAATAAAAAATAGGGCTGGGGGTGTAGCTTGGAGGTAGAATGCCCCTGGGTACAATCCTCAGTACCAAAAAAAAAGAAAGAAAAAAAGAAACAAGGAAAAAGCTAGAATATCTGGGCTCAGATGCAAGCAGAGCTGTGAACGTTTTCTTCTGGTCACTTTAAGGTTTCTGTGGAACAGGAAGAGAGGTCCTGAGCGCAGCAGAGACAGGAAGGTGTTTGAGGAGCTTTAATGGGTGCAGGGGAGGGAGAGATGGACCAGGGCAACATTACGGTTTGAAAGTAAAATGCCCCTCAGACCTCAGGCCCTGGTGGCAGCCATGCTTGGGGGTGGGTCCCTGGGGGTGTAGCCCCTCCCCTCCTCCCCTTGCTGTCTCTCTTTTCCGCCATCTTGCCCTGAGGACCCGTCGCCTCGGCTCCCGCCGGGCAGCTTGGCATCTATACGGATGGACTGTCATCTCCAGAAAGCGAAGAACTCTTTCTTTCTCCAAGCTTTGTGCTTGTCGGGTGTTGGATCACAGCAGCAAACAAATGTGACTGAAACCAGGAATATAAGAGGACTCCCGGCATGGTTATGCAAATGTCTCCAGCAACACAGAGTGACACGGGTGCGGGCACGTGGTCAGTGGTGAGGTCCATGTAAGCAAGGTTGCAGGTTTGCTCTGGGCATGCACTGAAGTGTGGAGGGCCGAGGGAGTGGGGGGTACCTGCCGGGGAGGGACGGTGAAGGCTGATCATGGAAGTCAAGCTGGGTAGGGACGGGAGGGAAGACACGGAGGGTTGGTAAAAGACAGCGAAGAGAGGGTAGGATCAACGGACCGAAGACCTTGGTGAGACCGAGAACATAGTCGGTCTCGGGGTGCTGGGAGGTGTGAACAAGAAAGTTGGCGGACGGTGGTCAGAAAGTGGGGTGTTGGCACTAGGTTCTTGTGGGAGTCTGGGGTGTGAAGGTGGTAGTGAGTGCCAAAGCGACAAAGATTGGGCTGAGAACATGGTTTTCGGAGGAGAGATCAAGAAGCTCATAGGCTGGATATCAGAAGGCTGTTTTTTATTATTATTATTACTATTATTATTAATTATTTTGGTGGTACTTGGAATTGAACCCAGGAATATTCTACCTCTGCGCTACACCCCCAGCCCTATTTTATTTATTTATTTATTTATTTATTTATTTATTTATTTATTTATTGCGGTACTGGGGATTGAACTCAGGGGCATTCTACCTCCGAGCTCTACTCCCAGCCCTATCTTTTATTCTTTATTTTGAAACAGGGTCTCACTAAGTTGTGGAGGGCCTCACTAGGTAGCTGAGGCTGGCTGCGAACCTGGATCCTCCTGTCTCAGCCAACGCCACTTAGCAGCACACCGGAACTCTCCTCAGATCCCCAGGAAATTAGCACTTTTCTGGGATCTGGTCCACCAGCTCCCACTCTGCAAGCAAAGCCTTTGTCCTCGCTGTTCCTGTCCAATCCAGCTTCCTCCTGGTTCCTCCGGGAGCCTGCTTTATGGGCTTCTGAGAGGCGGCCCATCCCTTCCAGATAGCCTTTCCTCTCCGGCTCTGAAATACAAAGAGGCCGTTGACTCTTCCTTGGCAGCGAGGAGCGTGTGGACCTTGGGGAGGGAGGTTTGCCTTGCACTCCTTCCCGATGGTTCTTTGGCAGCTACAAACGCCATCTCTTCCTGTGACACACCCGAGTTCACACCTGCAGCTTCGATCTGGTTCCCTCGGGCTCCAGGGAAAAGCCAGTGTGCAACTTCAGGGACCGTGCAATGGAACGAGGCAGGGGTCAGGCGCATTATGTGTGCCCATTGTCCAGCGCGGTAACCCAGGCCTCAGCCCACAGCGCTGGGAGGGCAGGGAGCTGGTGCATCTCCAACCGTCACCACATGGGCACACCGTCCCAGGACAGAGGCTATGGTACCCAGTGCTGGGGAGGGGCAGGTCTTACTATCCCCCAGGACAGTAAGATGTTGTGGGGTTCTGAGTCCATTTCACCCAGAGTTCTCTGCTGGTCAGACTATCAGAGAGCTCAGAACTCGCTCTGCCCTGGCTAGTGGCTAGCAGCGAGAACCTTCCTCTGGGACTCAGGAGCTTGTGGCTGCGTCCTGGGCCCTGCACTCCGGAGTGACCATCAGAAGTGGGAAAGGACCCCAAGCCCTGGCCCAGCCACCCTCTGGGCACTTTCTGCTTGTAGTCTTCTCTGGGCTCAGAAAACCTAACAGGTGTGCCGCCTGATGGTGCCTCCAAGCCTCCTCTACTGCGTCCTCTACCTCCAAAATATGGAGGCCGAGAAGTCAAGTTGGCCTCCCGGGCACCAGAGGCCCGGAGCCCCAGTCTCCCCCAAGCATAGGCACCTTGCGATTCCCCCAGAGTAGCTGTGCTCCTCGGTCCTGGCCCCCCAGATCTCTCAGCTGGATCTCACTCCCCAAAGCTGATACGGAATGCAAAAGGCACACTTGGGGCCTGGAGACCCCGCTGTAGCCATTGCTGGCTCGAAGCTCAGAGAGGGCGAGGGCTGTGGGAGGAGTCAGCTCTGCTGCCCGGGGCCCTTCCTCCCTCCCAGTCTCCATTTCCCTATCGATATAATGGGCACACACATGTCTGCCCAGCAGAGCCCAGAGCGCAGACTGAGCTTGACACCTCCAAGGCTCTGTGCCCCGCCTGGAAGGTCACTCCTCTACACACACCCTGCTTATTCTCCTGCCACAGGGAGACCCAGAGTGGCCTCCCTCTTTCTAGAGAAATCCTGCAATGCCGTCTGTAAGAAACCATGATGCCAGCCGGGCGTGGTGGTGTACGCTTGTAATCCCAGCATTCGGGAGGCTGAGACCGGAGGATCCGGGTTCGCGGCCAGCCTCAGCTACCTAGTGAGGCACTCCGCAACTTAGTAAGACCCTGTTTCAAAATAAAGGATAAAAAAAAATAGGGCTGGGGGTATAGCTCGGAGGTAGAATGCCCCTGAGTTCAATCCCCAGTACCGCAAAAAAAAAAAAAAAAAAGAAAAAGAAAAAGAAAAAAGAAACCATGATGCCAAGTATAGTGGTGCTCACCTGTAATCCCAGTACTTGGGAGGCTGAGACAGGAGGATCGCAGGTTTGAGGACAGCCTCACCTACTTGGTGAAACTGTTTCAAAATAAATAAATTAATAATAATAACAATAATGATAATAATAATAATGGGAGTGTAGCTCGGATCGCCCCTGGTACCACATGCACAAAACAGAACCATGATCAGGCTCCGGTGTGCCTCATCTAGGACAATGTAACCCAGCAGAAATTGTGACTCTTTTTTTTTTTTTCTGAACCTAAAAAGGGAGTGAGCTTGAGCAGCTCCTGGATAACCAGCAATCCCCCACTTTATCCCAGATCAGCAGAGAGGCTTATCTGAGAATGAAAGCAAGCCCTCCCCGCCCGCCCCAGGGCAGCCAGTGCATTTCATGGCGAGAACCAGGGTCCCGGTAACTGTGGGCTCCCTGCTACTTCGGAAAGGACCTGAGCTAGTTTCTGAAAACAAACCGATCCCTTCTTGTTGATCAACCTAAAAAGCAGTCTTTTGTCTGGGCTCTGAGGCGGGGCATCGTGGAAGGGAAACTGGGCAGGTGGTTCTCATTTGTGTGGCTGCCCTAGAACCCAGGCAGGAGCGGAGGGGAGGCAGGAGCAGAAACAGAGCCGAGGCCTGTGGTGGACGCGTGGACCTGATGGTCCCCGCTTACGGGTGCTGCCGCCAAGGGACCTCGGTCCTAGGGGACATCGTGGCCGCGGCCTCAGGACCCTCGGAAGCAGAGGGCCTGGGCTGACCCAAGCTCAGACGCCGGAGCCACAGAAACTGCGAGAACAGGCGGTCGCTGAAGCCGACGCATGCTCTGACAGAACTCCAGGCCGCCAAGGACACAGTCGAGGGTGGCTGTCAGGTGTCAGAGTGTTGGGCCGCCGTGGGAAAGGCCGTCGTCTGTGTGATGCAGAAGGTGGAAGCTGCCTTTTACCCGGCGCTCGCAGCTTACTGGAAAGGTGGGCTTGCCTCTCGGCCCCTCCAGAGGAGTCTCCGGCACAGAGGGAAGCTTTCTGTGGCTAGCTTGTTTCATCCTCACGAATACGAGGATGTAGGGACTGTTATTTTATTTATCTATATTGATTGATTGATTATTTGAACCCAGAGGCATTCTACCTTCGGGCTACACCCCCAGCCCAATTTTATTTCTTTATTTGGAAACAAAGTCTTGCTAGGTTGATGAGAGTCTCACTACTTGCTGAGGCTGTCCTCAAACCCGAGATCCTCTTGTCTTGGCCTCCCAAGCACGGGGATGACAGGTGTGCGCCACCACGCCCGGCTGGGACTGTTATTAATCCCCATCTTGCAGACAAGAACACTGAGGAGCAGAGAAGTTAAGCACCTTGGCCAAGGCCACACAGCTAAGCTCGCTGCCCCCGTTCTCACGAGCGTCCGCACGGCCCTTTCAGCGAGGGAAGCCGCAGTGTGAGTCTGAGGACCTGCGCTCCTCCGGCAACGGGAGCCCTTGAAGGACAGAAGGTCGGCGCAGTCCTCCGTGTGCTTGGGAAAAGCCTCTCTAGCCAGGTGTAAGGAGAGTGGGGATTGGAGGCTGCGGAGGCCCTGGAGGATGGGAGTCAGAGAGGAGACCCCGCCCAGTACCCAGGATGCACCGGGGGACCCAGGGACAGAGCTGAGATGTGGATGAAAAGCCACTCAAGTCGGTGAGCTGCCCTGGGGCCAGACTGGACCAGAGAAAGCCCGTGGCCCCTGGGCCTTGCCACCTCCCGGAGTCTCCGCCTCCTCTTCCTCCTCCTCTTCCTCCTCTTC
>PVLC010006932.1:27357-66401 GCA_004027655.1 Graphiurus murinus
CTCCTCCTCCTCCTCCTCCTCCTCCTCCTCCTCCCCCTCCTCCTCCCGAGTACAGCTGGACCCAGGGAGTCTGAGTCCCAAGCCCGCAGCCCCCAGCAGGTCCCCGGGGAGGTGGCCGGTGCCGGTGAGCACCCTTCTCTGCTCCTCCAAATTTGTGCCAAAGGGCACACGAGACAACCTGGCACGAGGAGGCCACCATGGAGGCCGGGCTCCTCTGGGGAGCCTCGAGGCTCAGGTTTGTCCGGAGTCCCACCGAGCCTGCCCCTGCCTCTTCCCCAGTCCCAGCGGAAATGAAACAGTGCTGGTCCTTGGCAGAGACGAGCCGGCTCAGAGTAAGAGTGGACTCGTCTTTTAATCTGGAGATCTGCGGCCCTCCAAGACATCCCAGGGCTGGGCCTCAAAGCAGCTGATCCCACGCTAGCTAGCATCGAGTGCGGTGGCTTCTCGCTGGACAGCCTGGGGTGGAGCTGCTGCAGAGGCGGGGCTGGTGGCTGGGCCGGCTCCCCAGGCAGTGTCCACAGGAGGAAACACCGCAGGGCTTGCCAGAGTAGAGCCAAGGCCCAGCCGGCCGGCCTGCTCAGCTCCTCGCCCTGGCCTGCCTCCCTCCTCCCAGCCCCTTCACTCCTCCTGTGCCACCTCCCAGGATGCCCCCACCACCACCCTGTCACTTCCTCTAGGGACTCACCGGCCAGCATCCCATGACACTCCCCAGAGCCTGCAGAGCTGTCTCTCTCTTCTCTAAGGCTCCCCAGCACTCTGGCCCCTGCTCAGGCAGTGCTGGTGACACTTTGCCTAACATATGAGTACTCTCTTTCTTCTTTGACCAAAATGTCTGCAATCAGGGCTACGCCTGGCTGTCTTAGCATTCCTAGTCCAATACACAGAGCTCCGTTCAGGGACCCAAAAGCACAGGCATGCAGGGGGGACACTCCAAGAGGCCTGGACCCCACACGAGCAGACACTGTCCCTTTCCTCTCAGACAGCCTGGGGACCTGGGATCAGTCACCTAAGGAAGAGGGCGCAGATGGAGCCCTGCCCAGATCCCTTTTGCACACACACCTAGCAAAACACACCTGCAGCTCCTCACCACTAGCACCTGCGCTTCCTGGCCTGCGGGCTTTTCTGGCCACCGACCTACAATGACAATACACCAGGCAGGCACGACGTGGTGGGGCGGTTCCTCCCTAGGATCCGCCGTTGACTGCTGAACAGACAGGAATCACTGGAGAGAAACCTCAGCTTCCTTGGTGAGCCGTGCTCCCCGAGCACCTGCTCCTTAAACGCCGTCCTGTCCCCCACACACCCCTGCTGGAGCTTCCTGGGACCACTTCCCCAGGAAACTACCTGTGCTCAAGGTCTGGTCTCAGGCTCTCTTTCTATGGGGATCACACCCGAGGCAGCGGAAAGAACGTAGAGAAATGTCTGTGAGTCTCCCTGGCTTGCAGATGGCGCCGGAGAGTTGCAGACAATACCAAGAGTGATGGAGAGAAAAAGTTAATGAAACCCGAAAGCCAGGAGGCCTGGCTCACTCCACCGACAGAGCCCCACAGAGAAGGAGCCAGGGACAGAATGCACGGGTAGGGGCCCTGGCTAGGGGTGCAGCTCCAGGCTAGAGTTCTACCTAGCATGCACAGCACCCTAGTGCCACAAAATAAATATATAAATAGAAGAGTTCAATATTGTCCTCAGGAGGGTTCGCAGGCTTCAGGAGAGCCAAACCACGCAAAGACTCCCTAGGAAGGAGGTGAGCAGGCCTCCAGATAAGGAGGCCCTCGTTCAGTCCTTGCAGAAATGGGCCAGGGAATCGGAGAAACCATTTTTTTCTGGGGCAGGGACCATCCAGAAAAGGACTCTATTCCATCTCGCCTTCTTTCCGCTTTCTTTTTTTAACGTGTACTTATGGCTTCGACTTCTAAACTTTTCCACTCTGCCCAGCGTGCAACTTGGCAAGAGAAGAGTTCCTGGCAGGGCAAAACAGAAAAGGCGAGTTTGATGGGTGCCAGTCTGCGGTGCCCTGGATTGGAATTTCAGGTAGCACCCAGGGGCCCACTGAGCAGCCCTCTCCCAGTTAGATGCCCAAGGTTTTCCTGGAAAGCACCCGTGTGAGCTGTCAAGGCTGGTGAAGGAGGGAGGGGAGGGGAGTTCCTGGGCAAGGACTAGAGCGAGCCCACAGCGCCGGCTCTGGAGGTCAGGGCTGCCAGGAGGCCACTGAGCTCCGGGGTCTGGACCCCTGTACAGTGGGAGGGTGGGCAGAACCAGCCCAGTCTCCAAGCCAGGCGCTGCGTCCTTCCCCAACCCCAACTCTGGTTCTGTCCAAGTACACAGAGTCCCACCTCAAGAGCCCATTGCTGTACTTGGGAGGCTGAGACAGGAGGATCACGGGTCCCAGGACAGCCTCAGCAATGCAGCAAGACTCTCAGCAACCCAGTGAGAAACTGTTTCAAAGCAAAAATATAAGCCAGGTGTGGTGGCACACACCTGTCATCCCAGTACTTGGGAAGCTGAGACAGGAGGATTGCAGGTTCGAGGCCAACCTCAGCAACTTAGCAAGACCCTGTTTCTAAATAAAAATAAATAAGTAAAAAGGTCTAGGGTGTAGCTCAGAGGTAGAATGCCCCTGGCTTCAATACCCAGTACCACAAACACGAAGAGCTCTTGGCTTCATCATTTCCCTCCTTATCTGACTTGAGCTTCTTTCTGAAGCCATGAGTCATCTGGAGGATGGGTAGGGAGCTGCAGCCAGAAATCGCAGGGATGTTCACTTCCCGGAGTGGAACCCAGGGATGAATGCCCCAACTTCTGGCTCACCCTGAGAGGTGTCCAAGACCCTGGCTGAGCTGAGCCTCCAACTGCTGAAGCAGAGAACTGGCGAGTCCTCCCCCGCCCCACCTCCCTCCTCCAGCCCCCAGGTCACCTGCCAAATAAACAACCCAGACCCAAGTCCTCCGTCCCAGCTTCCACCTCCAGGAAAGCCCAAGCTAAGACCCAGAGCACTAGAATTTTTAAGCCGTGCACATGATGGCCAACATAAAGGCCACATTCTCCAGCTGTTTATTTCAGCCACGTGTGGCCATGTGACTAAGTTTCGGCCAGCGGGAAATGAAAAGAGGCGACTGTGCAGCTTCCAAGTGACCCAGTTCCTAGGAAGGGGCATGCCCTCCCCCCCGCCTCTTCCCACTGGCTGGAAAGCAGAGGTAGTTGTGGACCAACACAAGCCATGGGGACACGGGTCTCTGCCCCCAGATATTCCCATCCTGCGTGTCCTCCTCCCCTGAGTCCCCAACAACCCCTGAGGCCAAGAAGAGATGGCAGCAGTGACTGCATGCGACCCCCGAGGCCAGCCAGAGAAGGCTCTCCAGCCATCTTGGTCCTTTGGATCCAAGGAAGCCAGCCAACATGGCGGAAGTGTGCCCCGTCCTCCCTGCGGCCAGCTTGAGCGAGACGCTGAGGCCTCCTGCTGAGAGCCACGTGGTGATGATTTGGATATGAAGTGTCACCGAAGTCTCCAGTGTCGAAGACTTGGCCCCCAACATGGCAGGGTTCAGAGGTGGGGCTTGGGGAAGCCATGGATCAAGAGGCCTCTGGCTCCTCAGTGGACTAATTGCTTGAATGGATTATCCAGAGGTGGTGGAGGCTGCAGGGAGTGAAACTTAGTTGAAGGTACCTGGCAACCTTGGGAAGGTATATCATTTCCCCAGCCCTTCCTTCCTTCTCTCTCTCTCTCTCTCTCTCGCTCTCTCTCTCTCTCTCTCTCTCTCTCCCCCTCTCCCTCTCCCTCTCTCCTCTCTTCTCTCTCTCTCTCTTTTTCTCCCCCCCTCTCTCCCTCTCCCTCTCTTCTCTTCTCTCTCTCTCTCCCTCTCCCTCTTTCCTCTCCCTCTCCCTCTTTCCCTTTCTCTCTCCCCCTCTCCCTCTCCTTTTTCTCTCTCCTGCTTGCCGTGAGCAGAGCAGCTCTCCGACACACACTGGAGCAGCCAGGGCCTGAAGCCAGGAGCCAAGGTAAATCTTCTCTCCTCCAAGTTTTGGTCAGAGTGAACAAACAGCCAACTAACATGTCATGTGATTGTGTCACCTTAAAGACAGATCCCAAGCCAGTCAAAACTTCAGAAGTCCACGACCCTGGTCACCGGACGGCAAACTCCAGAGAGGTCTCAAGCCAAAACCGTCCAGCCAACTCGCTCCCAGGTTCTTGGCTCACAGATGCCAGAATCAACAACAAATGACTTATTTAAACCGCCGAGTCCCAGGGTAATTTGATACGCTAGATGACTGGCGTGGGTTGAATCGTGTCCCCCAGAAATTCCCACGTGGAATTCCCAACCCCAGGAACGCAGTATGCGACACCACTTGGAGACGGGATCTTCACAGAGGTAATCAAGTTAAAATGAGTGCCTGGGTGTGATTGGTGTCTTTACGATAGGGAGACACTGGGAGACAGGCCTGCAGCCGGGGCGACGGCGAATAAAGAAATCAAGGTGATGCCCCTGCGAGCCAAGAGACACCAGAGGTCTCCAAGAAGCCACCGGAAACCAGAGGAGAGGGCGGAGCAGGGAGCGCCCAGGTGTCTTTGTGCATGCGAGGAAGCCCTCTCCACCACGGGCTCCACCTATTTGCTCACTCATTTCTGCGTTGTCAGGAGGAAGGAGCCTTCGATGCAGTATTTGGACGCAGCTTCAGCGCCCTGTGGTAGAGACCAACAGAAAGAAAAGCAATGGCCGAAGTAAGGCAGAAGTCTTTCCCTTATCTTGGCGCAGCAGAGAGTCAGCGGAGGCCCGGGCCCTCCTCCCTCCCCGTCGCTCTCCTGGCCCAGGTGCCTCCCTGTCCCTTATCTATTGGTTTGTGGGAACCAGCAGCAGAGAACCACAGCCTGGCGGGGGGGGGGGGGGGGGGAGGCTTGAAACATGGGGAATTCTTTTCTTACCCAGTTGTGAAAGCTGGGTGTCTGAGATTGGGGTGGTTCTTCTGAAGGCCCCTGGCCCGTCCTTTTGGGCCCTGCCTCGTCCCAGGCAAGAAGAAGCCTGGGGCAGGAACACCTGGCAGCTGACGCGGTCCCGGGGTAGGATCCAGGGCAGGGAGGAAGTGGGAGAGATGTGCGTAGCTGAAGCTATTTTTACCGACCTGTGCAAACAGAGGTGTGGGCTGGTCCGGCCAGTTCCCCCCTCGCTGGCAGCCGGCCTGGCAGTCCCTTCCCAGGTAGGCAGTGTCCTCTGGGTAGGGAGCCAGAGACAGGGATGAGAGGGAAAGGGCCAGCGTGAGAACTGACTGCGCCCCCGGTGCCCCTCCCCGCCTGGAAGTGCTGCAGACCAGACTCAGCAACTGCCCGCCGGGAGCCAGCCACAGGCTGTTGCTTCATTCTGGGGTCATGGGTCACTCTGGGCTGAGGCCCATGATCAGGTCAGGGGTCAGCCTAGGGCCATGAGTCACTCTGGGCTTAGCCTGCGGTCTCAGGAAAGGCTTGGCCAGGGCTTGGAGTCAGAAGGGGCTGAAGCAGAAGAGGTCCGTGGCCCGGCCTTTTCTCTTGCTTCTGCAACCTTTCTTGACACCCATCCAGCAGAGGCTCCTGAAGTCTTCCTAGAGGGGTGACGAGGACTCCAGGCCCGAGGCATGACAAAGTCTCCCCCAAGATGAAACAAGTACAGGAAGGCAGAGGGATTCCTGGCAGAAGGAACAGCCCCAGCCAGGCCTGTTCTGAGGGCAGAGGTTAGGCTTGGGAAGGTGGGGTAGAGGCTGCAGACTCCGGGGGAAAACAGCCTCCAATCCAGGCAAGGAAGGGCCCAGAGGGGTCCCCCAGAGCCGGGTCAGAGGGCCACACTAGAAACCTGGGGACAAGCCAGGTGTGGTGGTGCATACCTGTGATCCCAGTACTTCAGAGGCTAAGACAGGAGGATCGCAGGTTCACGGCCAGCCTCAGCAACTTAATGAGGCCCTCTGCAACTCAGTGAGACCCTGTTTCTGAATTAAAAAAAAAATAGGGCCGAGGGTGGAGCTGAGGGTGGTAATGCCCCTGAGTTCTATCCCTAGTACCACCACCACCACCACCACCACCACCTCCAAAAAAAAGAAAAGAAAAAAATCTGGGGACAGGGGAGGCGGGGGTTTGTTCTGGGTTTTAGGAAGACCCATCTGTTCACCTAATACAATGAAAAGAGGCCCTAGCTGTGTGCTGAATATTGTTCCAGAAACCTGAGAGGCACCAGGAACAAGCACCTTCCTGAATCCCTGCCCTGAGGGGTTTGTATTCTAGCAGGGGAGAGGGATAACGTAATAAAGAAAATTCACAGAGCCGGGCGTGGTGGCACACGCTTGTAATCCCAGCATTCGGGAGGCTGAGACCGGAGGATCCAGGTTCATGGCCAGCCTCAGCTACCTAGTGAGGCATTTAGCAACTTAGTGAGACTCGGTTTCAAAATAAAGAATAAAAAATAGGGCTGGGGGTGTAGCTCGGAGGTAGAATGCCCCTGAGTTCAATCCCCAGTACTGCAAAAAAAAAAAGAAAATTCACAGATAGTTAAGTGGCATGGTATCTTAGAAGGTGATAGGGCTTTGAAAAAAAATAGTGGAGGGTAAGAGGAGGGTTTGGGAATTGTGCGGAGGGAGAGATTTTCAGTCCTAAGTGGGGGGGGGGTCTGGGCTTGAGCCGAGAGGGAGGGAGCCACAGGGAGACCAGAGGGAAGAACACAGTGCACACCCCAAAACAAGAGGGGTCTAGGGATTGATTCTCAGAATAGCAGGAAGCCAGTGTCTCGGGACCGGACGACGGGGACACCACGGGAAGAACCAGAGAGGGGAGTGGCCGAGGGGTCACTCGGGACTGGGGAACACTTTGAACTACGGAGCGGCAGGATCCCAGGGATGCTTTAAAATAACCAGGCGGAGAGAAATAGGTTAACTAGCCACAGGGAGGCCGTCAGCAAACTCCAATTGCGGGATGAGAGTGCACGGGACCAGCGACCCAGTTTCTTCAAAAGAGAACTTGCAAGAGAAAGAGAGGCATAAGCAGAGACATAGGGAAGTCTCTATAGAAAATCCTGGTGTGTGGATCGTATTATAAAAAGAACTGATTTTTTTAAAAAAGAAGCACTGTGAGGCAAGGAAGGGAAACTAAATAATAGTTGGTCATCTAACAGTGTTAAGAAACTAGGATCTTGCAGGCGTGAAAGGGATATTGTGTGTGATGGTATTGTGGTAACTTTGTTAAGGGTCCTCTTCTTTGCATGGATTCCTAAAGTCAACGATATTCATGGTGGAGACTGGAATTATGAGGGGAACAATAGTGGCCTCAGGTGCAATTAGGAGGAGATGAATAAAAATACGGAGGCAATGGAAGCATGGGGGGGGGCTGGGTTTGTTTTGTTTTTTTCCTAAAAAGGGAGCAGGTAAGCCAATACGTGCAGAAATCTATACTTAGCCAGACACACTGAAATAGAGAAAGAAAATGGTAACTCCGTGCTTTGATTCAAACTGATCGCGGTTAAGGAGGGAACGCAGAGGAAACAAACCAGGTGGTAGGGGCAGGAAGCTCATCGTGTTACGTCATCCCCCGTGTACATTTTGAAGCACCGGGTCCTCAGTGGAGCACGGGGCACTAGGACTCAACGCAGCAGAGGGCAGGGTGTCTGGGAGAAGCCCGGGGTCTCAGGAGACTCCCGCTGTGAGCAGGTGACATGCAGGTGACCAGAGATCAGCCGAGAAGGAGCAAAGAGGGGGAGGAGGGCCTGGGATGGCTGCAGGGGAAGCCCCCTCCACCCCTTGCCCTGTACTGGACTCCCCCTCCCCTCACCAGCTCCTTCCTCCTCTTCCAACTCTGCTTCCTCCACCCATTGCCCTTCCTTCCTCCTCCAACCCTGGTCCCCCATCCCTCCTTCTTCCTCCCTCCTCTTCTCCCTCCTCCCCATCCCTCCTCTTCTGCCTCTCCCCCCCCCCTTTCTCTCTTCCTCCTCCCCCTCCTTCCCCCCTCCTCCCCATTCCTCCTCCTTTCTCCCTCCTCCTCTCCCTCCTCCTCACCTCTCCTTCCCTCCCTCCTCCTCTCCCTCCTCCCTCCTTCTCTCCCTCCCGCCCCATCTCTCCCTCCTCCCCAGTCTTCCTCTTGCCTCTCTTCTTCTTCACAAGCATCCCCCTCGGCCTGGTTTCCCGTCCCGGGACTGTGGTCCTCCTCAGCTGATCACCTTCGACACCTTCCTTGCCAGGCAGCCCCACACCCCCAGCCTCCTTGCCAAGGGCTTCCTCACCCCACCCCCCAGTTCCCTCCACAGGAGGGTGTTGCTTGGGTACCCCGTGCCTCAGAGCAGGACCACGCAGCCTAGGGCAGGGCGGGTCCCACTTGGGAAGGGTGGGTGGTGCTGTGCAGGGGCCGGTGGGTCTGATGCCACAAAGACAGCCCGAGACGGTCTTCCCTGACCTCTCGCCATGGCGGAGGCCCGAGGCCTCAAGACGCTTCCTGTCCAGGCGTGGGTTTTCAAGTGCCATGTTTGGGAACCAGGGATGAGAAGGGGGGACTTCTCCTAGAACCCCAGATTGCCTCCCTTGAGCAGCACCAGCCTGGCCTCCCGCTCCCCACCTCCGGAAGGGCAGGAACTGCAGGGTGCTCTCGAGGCCGGGCCCTGGGCATGAGGCCTGCAGCCCACCAAGACTCTCAGGCCCACCCCACAGCCTTCTTGGTTTGGATTTAATGTGTTGTCACTCTTCTAGGATTTTATTTGTAAACCTGTTTTCCTCATTTTTCAGTCTTCTGTGCTTGAAATGCATGTAATTAAGACTACAATTTTTCTCTAGTTATACAACGCCCATCTCATTTGGCTTTTAATAGTCGTTTATTTCTAAATGATTGATAATTTCAAATTTTATTCCTTTAATAAAGAGCTGCTTAGAAGGACAATTTTTTGGTGAGCCTTTTTATTTATTGTATATGTGGGTAAAATATTTCCCAAGCCTGTAAGAGAAAACAGTAAGAAAATCAAGCCCACTTATCAATAACCTCGTCTCATTAGACCTTATCAGCATGCCTTATTTGCACGTGTGCCCCTGGTGTGCATGACCTGCGTAACCCTCTCCCCTTGAGCATGGCGGGGCCTGACCTGATCAGGTGAGACTCTTAAAGCGGCTCTGGAGTTTGGAGACACATGTCACAGAGGTTCAAAGACATACAACAGATGTTCCCTTGCTGCCCTGGTAAGAAAGCAAACCTCTGTGAAGAGAGCCACGTGGCCAGCCCTAAGGTCAGCCTCTGGAAGCTGAGAACGACCCGAGCCAATGGCCATCCAAAAAAATTTTTTTAAATAGAGTCCTGGCCCAGTGAGGTGGTGCACTACTTGGGAAGCTGACAGGAGGATCCCAGGTTCAAGGCCAGCGTGTGGTCATTTAGTGAGATCCTGTTTCAAAATTAAAAAATAAGCCAGGAGTGGTGGCGCATACCTGTAATCCCAGTACTTGGGAGGCCGAGACAGGAGAATTACAAGTTTGAAGCCAGCCTCAGCAACTTAGTGAGGCTGCCAGCAATCTAGCAAGGCCCTGTTTCCAAGTAAAAAATAAAATAGGGCTGGGGGTGCAGCTCAGAGGTAGAAGGCCCCTGGGTTCAATCCCCAGCACCACAAAAAATACATACACACATACATACATACATACATACATACATTTAAAAAATAAAACAAAAAGGGCTGGGTGGGTAGTTCAGAGGTAGAATGCCCCGGGTTCAATCCCCAGACACACACACACACACACACACACACACACACACACACACACACACACAGTCCTACAGCTGCAAGGACCTGAATCCTACCAACAACCTGAATGACCTTGGACGAGGAGGACCCTGAGTTCCGTATGAGACCACAGCACTGGCCAAAACCTTCGTTTCCACTACCGCAGCTCACACACATGGAACTCCTGACCATAGAAAATGCAGACAATTAAGGAGTGTTGTTAAGGAATTGTGTGTAATTTTACACGCCATTGGAAACTTATATTCGTCCTTTATTCTTCTCCTCTCCCTCTTGCTGCAAAGTAACCACTTAAAGTGTCCTGGGTGTTTCTTATTTTCTTATTTCTGGACACCTCTTAAACCTTTGCTACATATGTATATGTCCATACAGCCGCACAGTATTACTTTCAGGGTTTAAATTCTACCTGGGTAACAATGTGTCATTTGTATCACCCACCCGCCTACTTCGATTGCTCACGGGTTTATTGTAGTTACGTACACCTCTATTGAGAAGCAGGGCTCCAGTTCATTTATTTTGAGAGCTGAGTAGCATTCCTGAGGGAAGGGTTTCAAGTCTTCCACGGTGGCTATAAATTTGACAGCTCCTCCCTTTTGGTATACCCATTTTATTTACCTCGAGGCTGTTTCATTAGATACATAGATACTTGTGGTTATTATACCTTCTCGACAGATGGAATGTTCTGGTAACTTGAAAGTTCATCTTTGTTGTGTTTTTTCACACTCTTCCACTTTGACTATGATGATTAATGTTTGTAATTATTCCTGATATCTGATTTTATGCTTCTATATGTCATGTATTCCTGGTTTTAATACTCCCACACATATCATTTTTATTGGAGTTTTCTTAGTTTTATTTATTTCTTTTTTTTTTTATTATTTGGGAACTACATAGGGATTGCCATTTTTCCCCTAGTGGATATCAGTAATTTTCACACACACACACACACACACACACACACACACACACACACACTCATCTCTGGTGACATTAATTGTGTTATATAAATTCAACGTCTGTTATTCCGTCTCTTCTAGAATCTCCTCCCAAGGTCAGCAACACCAATTCACAGGAAGGTGGGGCCGGGAGTGAGGAGGCAAGCGTGAGAACTTCGAGGTCCCCTGTGGGGTCGGTCTGAGCTCTCTTTGGGGTAGGAAGCACCCCCAAAAGCCAGCCCTGAGAGACACCCCAGCTCTGACGGTACTGGTGCTCTGGAAACCATCTCTGGTCTTGTTCCCTCGTAGCCCCCAGCGACCAGGAACAAGCCACTAGCTCCACCCCTTCCCGGCTCACACTGACGGAGCCCCGCTCACAGACCCCCCGCTGGGAGCAGGTGTCCCTACAGACCCATGCTCTAGGTGACACAATAACCCATGCCTTTCCCTCCCTCTGCAGTCTCCCCAGCTCCCTGCCCCTTGACCCGCCCACACCAAGCTGCCTGGTGACAGACCCGGGGCCACCTAGCCCTGGGACGATGAGGGAAGGAGTTCTCAGGTGCCCCTCTCTATCTGTGCCCGGACTCCCAAGAGGTCTCCTCACCCTCCGTCCCCGGGAGCAGGGCAGAAGTTCTCCCGCCCCTTTCATTTTCTTTCTTTCTTTTTTTTTTTTTTTTTTTTGCAGTACTGGGGATTGAACTCAGGGGCATTCTACCTCCAAGCTACACCCCCAGCCCTATTTTTTATTCTTTATTTTGAAACAGGGTCTCACTAAGTTGCAGAGTGCCTCACTAGGTAGCTGAGGCTGGCCGAGAACCCGGATCTTCTGGTCTCAGCCTCCCAAATGCTGGGATTGCAAGCATGCACCACCACGCCCGGCTGCCCCTTTCATTTTCGATGCCTCAGTTTCCCCTCTGCAGTAGGCATGGTGCATCTCTCAGGTCTCCCTCCGGAAAGGACTTGCCATTCATCTGTAAGGAGTGCATCGTGAGTGGCCAGCCTCCAGCCGAACCACCTGCCGGGGCCACCACAGCACGTGAGCCAGACAGCCCCAGCCAGGGACGCAGCACAGAGGGCGACTAAGGCTCCTAGGCGCGGTCTTTGCTCTGGGACTCGCTGTTGGGTTGGCAGAAGCCTGCAGGTCTGCAGCACAACCTCGGCAACTCTCCAACCAATTCGCTCTCTCCTCCTTTGTCTTTCAGAGCTCACTCTGCTGTCCAGTGAACTGCCGAACATCTAACGCCATCTCAGCGCCTGCTCACGGGGCCACCTGGACGGACACACCCCAGAAGGCAGTGCCCCTCCCCCACGAGCTGTAAGCCCCGCCCTTCAGGACCAGGGCTTCATTTGCATGTCCATCCATCCATCCGTGGAGACAGCTCTTCCTTTGTCACCCGCACTCCGTGAGCTTTGCTTTCTTCCTGGGGTAGCACCGCCAGGAGATCTCCCTAACCCCACCTCAGCAATCTGGCCCTGGAGCCAACGGCTCAGGTCTAGGTCACAGCCACGCCCCTGCCCCATGACAGGGCCAGACCAGGGTGGGTGCTGACACGTGAGGGGTGAGTGAGTGAATGAATGGATGATGCTTATTCTGTCACAGAAGGGAGGAAGGAAATGCTTCTTCTCCTTCTCCTCCTCTTTCTTCTCCTCCTCCTCCTTTCCTTCTTCCCCTCCTCTCCCTCCTCCCCTCCTCTCCTCCTCTCTTTCTCCCTCCTCTTTCTCCTCCTCCTCTTTCTCTTCCTCCTCTTCCTCCTCCTCTTCTGCCTCCTCCTTCTCCTCCTCCTTCTTCCCTGGACATTGAACCCAGAGGTTTTCTACCACTGAGACCCCCCTCCCCAGCCCTTTTTAAATTTTGCTAATTTGCCAAGACCGGTCTCAAGATTAACAATCCTCCAGCCACAGCCTCCCAAGTAGTGGGATCCCAGGCGGGCGCCACTGTGCAACTCTTTCCTCTTTCAATGCTGCCTAGGCCTCCGCTTCCCTTCTCTAAGCCACAGCTTGGGATTCAGATGTGCCCCCACACAGGAGAAGCTGGTCCCCAAAGAAGGGACAGCCGGGGGCAGTGGGGAGCACCTCAGATCCCTGGAGCTGCCGGCCCGCTCCGTGAATAGAGATGTAAAGGCTTCAACGCTGAGCCCAGAGGAGTCAAGACTGGCCCGCATCCAGATGGCAATGCGGGTGGCCCTGGTGGGGAACCCTGGTCACCCTTCCCACTCCCCCAAAGAAGCTCACGGGCCTGGGGCTCCTGGGCCTGGCTGCTGAGAGAAGAGGCGAGGGCGGCGGCGCACAGGCACGCAGGCAGGCAGGAGGCAGGCGGGCAGCCAGGCGGGCTCCGCATGAGTAACTGCAGATTCTCTTCTGCTGCCTGTTGTCACGGGGAATAGCAAGTGACTCTGCCTCCCTGTCCCCCCCCCACACACATCCGACCCCCCACCTTCCCTGCACCCCTGGGATTCTGACAACCAGAAGGGAGGTGGGGGCTTGAGCCAAAGCCTGGGACAGGTGCCAGGGCCCCAGGTGGTGAAGGAGAGAGACGTTGGAAGGGCAGGAGAGACCAAGAGGGGAGCTGGCTGCAGCCTCCTCCCCGGCTGGGCTGAAGCAGAGGCAGCCTCAGGGGGCTCCGGCTTGGGACAGCATGGAGGGATGGGGACAGAGATTCCAGGTAACTACTTCCACCCCCTCCCCATCCTGTCCACCCCACCCCTGCTGCCCACATCCTATGCCTCCTGGAAGCCTTCCCAGATTACCAGAGTGGGCAAAGAGCTGGCCTCCTCATCAGATTCCACAAGACTCCCCAAGACTGAGCCCATGTTAGACACCCTGCCCCATCTCAGAACACAGGATGAGTTGAAAACAGTTCACCATTTAGCCTTGGTGGGATTTTGTTTAGGTCCCTCCTCCCCCCACCACCACCACCATTTTCTTATTCTTCACCTTTCAATTCTGAATGTGTTTCGTGCCCTTTGCTAGAAGGAAGGGTGGATCCCCCAGGGGAACAGTTCTGAAAGAACAAAGGAGGGATTTTCATTGCAGAGGATCTGCAGGAAAACGGTTCCCTTTCCCCCTTCCTGGGAGCAGGGCTCAGGGGCATTTCGGGGGCCCGTGGGTCTCCCTCCTGCTCCAGCCTTGCTGGCCAGCCCTCCTAAGAAGGGGACCTGAGGACACAGTAGCCCATCCTCCTGCTGGCCTTAAGATTCCCTCTCTGTTTCCCCTGCCCTGTCCACCAGTCCCCTAGCCAGGGTCACATGGCCAAGAGTCTGGCTCCCTCCTAGTCCCTACTCCTCAGCCCTCTGAGTGCTTTCCCAAGTCCCCCAAAGTCTGTCCTCAGAGAGAACAGGGGGGCTCCAGTGGGCCAGGGGGCCCATTGGGGGTGAAGCCTGGCCAGGGCGGGGGGGGGGGGGGGGAGGAGGTGCCAGCATTCTGCACCTAGCTAGGCGATCCGTGCATGTTAGTGGGGTGGAGGAGAACAGAAGCCCATGAATTTGCTGGGGCCATCTAGGGCTCCTAGAACACCATGCAGCAGAGGTGCCCCCCCCCAATAAGAACACGATTCCACGGCCCTGCTGGGCAACTGAGGCCTGGGAGGGGTCCGCTGGGTCACAGGGAGCGGCAAGAACCCCTGAATCTTGAGCGAACCATGCTGCCCCTGGGAGTAGCGAGGGCAGAGGAGATGGCCGGCCATCACCCAAACCCTCCTTCCTGGAAGGGAGGCTCCAACGCCCAGAAAGATCCGGGTAGAGGCACTTCTGGGGCCCCGGCTGCGTCCAGGCTTGGTGATTGCCTCGAAGGAGGTAGAAAGGGTGGGTAGGGCCACAATTCCCGGGGTCTTCCCCTGGCAAGGGGGTGCCTGGGGTTTATCCACTAGTGTGCCCCAAGCGGACAGCATGGGGGTCTGGTGCATGGCCCGCCATTAGTAAAGAGGGGAGAACCGAGGGAAGAGAGAGAAGGGGGAGAGGGAGGGCGCCCATGGAATGACAGAGGGGAGGAAGAGGAGGAGGAGAGTAGCAGGCATCGCGTGTACAGGCGGATGGAGAAGGGCCAGGGTGGCCGTCCCTTCCCGACTTTCCCCTGACTCCCTCAAGCAGCAGAAGTGCCTCCTCAGAATAAGAACGCGACTCCAGCGTCCCGCAGCCCCAGCTTCGTGCACCTGCCGGTCGGCAGGCGCCTGGAGTCGGACTTCCCTCCAGCTTGGCCAGCGTGGACCTCGCTGCGCACGGCCTGTCCTTGTATCCCCTCGGCCGGCGCTCCCCCATCCCCCGCCACCAGCAGCACCTCTGGCTTCTGCGATGCACTCGGAGCCCCCCGGAAGCGGGCAGTGCAGCAGCCGCGCAAGTTTAGTGTGCAAGAGGACGCGCTCACCCGGCCCAGCGCTGGAGAACCCGCGTCCTATTCTAAGGGGCCCGGCTGCGGGGCGAGGCTAGCTCGAAGTCGCCCAGGGACTAGGCAGAAGAAGGGGGCCTCAGTCTCCCCTGCTGTAATAAAATAAAATAAAATAAAATAAAGAGGTTTGGAGGAGCACGCGTTCTCTGGGCTTGCGTTAGGTCGGCTGACGCTCCCGGGCCGCGAGCTGGGATCCGACCTCCCCTTCCCCGCGCGAGGGCGCTGGAACCCCGGCCGGGACGCGCGCGCATCGCCCTGGAGCCGGGCTCCCCCGGCGCGCCTCGGGACAGGTCGTCCCCCAACCGGAGCGGCACCCGGGAACCTGGGACGGGGCCGCATTCTCCCCTTCGCCCCCTTCGCCCAGCCTCTCGGGCGCAGCAGCTGACTTGGGGCCACTCAACACGAATCAAACCAGGCGCCCCACCTACCCGGTCCCCTCCCCTGCCGCTGCCTGCGCGCAGCTGGGGACACGAGTGGCGCTTCCTGTCCCGTAATCCGGTCTGCGCCCTAGTAGGGAGTCGGGGGGCTGGCCGGGGAGGCTTCCCGGAGGAGGAGACTCCGGAGGGGGACGTGCAGAGCCCGGCAGTGCGGGGGAGCGGCGGAGGTGGGAGACCGCCGCGCCGCGCTGGGGGGCGTCGTGAGCGCAGCCAGGAAGGATGCGGCGTGCCGGGGTCTGGGGCGCAGGCTTCTGCGGGGCTCACGGCCCAAGAAGGAGGCGTGGGACGGGCGCCCGAGGTTCCGGGGACTCCCCACGCCCTCGGGGGCGCCCCGGCCCCGCCCCATACCTGCGCGGCGGCCCCGCCCCCGCCGGCCCATTGGCTGGCCCCGCCGCCCGTCAGGCGAGCCCCCGCGGCCCGCCCCCACCCCCGAGCGGCGCCTCTTAGCGCCGGGGCCACAGTGCCAGCGCCACTCTGCCGGGCTGCGGGCCGCCTCCCGCGCGCAGAGCCCCGACCGCGCCCGCCCGCCGCGGGTTCCGGGCGCACCATGCGCTCTCCGAGCCCGCCGCCCGCGCGCTGGCTCTGCGTGCTGGCCGGAGCCCTCGCCTGCGCCCTCGGCCCCGCGGTGAGTGTCTGCGCCGCCGCCGGGCTGCCCCGCGGGAGCGGTGCCATGGGGGGTGCCGGGCCAGCTGGGCGCGCGTCTGTGTAAGGACGAAGAGGGGCACGGGGACCCCGGTTCTCACCTCCGCCTGGGGCCGGATCTAGACCCGAGGGGTGGGGTCCGCGTCGTGCCGGGTTCCTCCAGCGCAGCCCCCCCCCCCGAGTGGGCGCCGCGAGGGGACCCAGGCATGGATGGAGACCAGGCGCGGGGCGAGAGTGGGCCTCCGGCTTGCCTCTGAGTACTGGCCGGGGGCAGGCATGGGGTGCGGAAGCCGAGGGGTGCAGGGGCGGGTGCTGTGGTCGGTGGAGGTGGAAGATCTGATAGGTAGAGTACGGGTGGGCGGGAGACGGGAGGATCGTCCGGCGCGTTCTGTGCCAGAGGGGAGAGCGTCCCGGGGCGCTGTGTGTACCTGCCGGGTGACGGCTCAGCAGTAGACCCAGCTTTGGGGCTCAAGTCCTGGGAAAGGTGGGGGGACAGGCAGATTCCTTCTGCCCCTCCTGAACCCAAGGTGGGTGGTGGCTAGCAGTGAGGGGCAGTCGCCTGCCGGGGGGGGGGGGGGAGCTCAGCAGGGACCCAGGGGCCAAGGAGCAGCGCCCCCTCCCTCCTACTTCTGCACCCTCCCCACAAGGTCATGCGGTGCCCTGACACGTGTGCGTGCAGGTGCTCCACAAGTGGAGTGCTCATGGAGGCTGTGGGTGCCGCCGGGGAGGAGGGCAGGTGTTGGGTCTTCTGTCTCTGACCTCAAGACTCTCGGAGTCTACCAAGCCCCTTTCCCAGATGGCCAAAGTGAAGCTCCAAGGCACGGGAGCCCCCCACCAATCCGGAGGAGGCTGGAAGGGTCTGAAGTTGCTGCTAGAGCAGGGTCGAAAATCCACGGGGGCTCCAGGTCTGGGGAAGGGGGGTCCCTTCTCTCCTGTGATCAGCTGACCATCACCCCCAAAAGGGCAGGAACCTGTTTGCCATCTAGTTGGTGTCTCGCACCCCCCCGGGGCCAGGAAGCTCGTTGCCTGGCCTAGGAGCGGACCTCCTCCTGTTGACCCCCCGGGGCCCAGCTCCTGAGGACTCAAAACTCATAAGCCCCAGCTCCAAGGCCACAGCCCTGTCGCCACCTGCAGCCCCCCAGGATCACAGAGCTTCTGGACCAACAGCCCGCTGGCTCTCTCCACCCTGGGTCCCGGGTCTCGCTCCTCAGTCTTTTTGGATGAACCACGATCTGGGGCATCCATTAGCATTCCATTCCTTCATTCTTGGAGGCTTCTGAGCCCGAGGCCTAGTGGGGTGTTTTGTCGTTGTTGTTTTGTTTTGTTTTTGCAGTACTGGGGATGGAACCTGGGGGTGGGGGTGGGGGATTCTACCTCCAAGCTACACCCCCAGCCCTATTTCTTATTCTTTATTTTGAAACAGAGTCTCTCTAAGTTGTGGAGGGCCTCACTAAGTAACCGAGGCTGGCTGCGAACCCAGATCCTCCAGTCTCAGCCTCCCAGGTACTGGGATGACAAGAATGCGCCACCATGCCCATCTGTTTTGTTGTTGTTGACTTTTTGTGTGTGTGTGTGTCACACTCCCTGCCCTCTCCCTCCTGAGATACTTCAAGCCCGGCTCCTACAATTCCTCTCCTCCTCTGTCCACAAGGTGTGGACATCTTGTTTGTTTAGTGCCCAACCCTGCCACCTCCTCCAGACAGCCTTCCCCGATTGCTGTAACACACTCAGCCTCCCCCCTCCCACCCCAACCCTACCTTTTCAGCTCTGCTCACCTCCCAGCCTGGGCTCCTCGCCTATCCCACAGGGGCAGGGCTGGGCTGTCTCCCGCTCCTACAGTTTTGACAGCCCAGTACAGGGCCCACCAGGCGCAGAGAAGAGACCCAGCCAGCCCCAGGGAGGCTGGCCAGACTGAGGGTCTCTGACCTCCCTCTGCACTCCTCCCCCCACCCTGGCTCCCTTGGGGACTCGCCAGCCACCAGGCAGCCCTGCTCCAGCCGGGCTCAGGACTGGGGCCAGGGGCGGGGGCAGACCGTGTCAGGGCCATAAACCAACAGCGGCAAAGTTCAAGTTGAAAGCCCCAAAGTTTTATGGCTCCTGTTTATGGCACCCCTGACCTCAGCCTGGGAAGAGGAAATCTCTGAACAGGGAAGCAAAATAAGGAAAGAAAACCTCCAGTGTAAGAGGAGGAAGTCTGCCCCAAGGCCACCCATAGGCCCTCAGCTGCCCTGGCACGGGATCTCATGCAGAGGCAGCACTGCAGGGGCCCTAGGGCGGCCGGGGGGGGGGGGGACCATCAGACCCAAGCCCCCCTCCACCATTCTCAGGCTGGTGGAGGACGGCATGCCCATTCTCAGGCTGGTGGAGGACCAGGAGGAGGACCCCTGGGGGGTTGGGGGGCAGCCTCTCAGATGGGAGGCAGGGTAGTCAGGGAGGGCCTCCTGGAGAAGGCAGGATGATGCCCTGAAGAGTTAAAGACTCGGTTGGAGGAGGAGGAGGGGGAAACCCCCAGCTCCCCAGAGTCGGGGAGAGCCAGGCCACGGCTCCTGCAAGTCCTCTCTGAAGCAGGGTGCTGGCCACCTGTCCCTGGAGGCTCGCCTGGCCCGCAGGTGCCTGCCCCAGGGCCGTGCACAGATCCCCGGCCTCTGGACCTTAGGAGCACCGCTGCCCCTGGGCCAGGCTCCCCCTGCAGTGAAGTGTCGACTCTGGTTAGGCAGGCCCAGGGATTCCAGGGACCCTGCCGGAAGAGGAAGCTGTTTCGAAACTTTCCACTTTTATTCTGGTGTCCTGAGACCCAGCCCTCTCTGAGGTTTCTGGGGACAGGAAGCCCAGTCCCCACCCCATTCCGTGGCAATGGCCAGTGGACCAGGGGAGCATCTTTAATCTCTGGGGAAGGGCCTCAGCTTCCTCACCTCCAAAGGGAATTCGAGAACCCTTGGAATGTGCAGGAGAGCTGGGAAGACAGGGGCCTCCTGCCTGGGGCCCAGGCTCCCTGCGGAGCGGGGCTGAGCACCCCGGGGACGGTCATGAGCTTGGAGAGCGACAACAGCAGCCAGGTGCTGTGTGTCCTGTGTGATGGGAACCCAGGGGACCGTGCAGTCCCCAGCCTGGGACCTGCAGACCCTTACCAGCCAGGACAGCCCGGAGCTCAGTCCTCAGGCGGTGGTCACAACTTAAGAGGCAGAGCCCCAGAGAGGGCTGGCTGGGTGGCAGTCCACCCTGGTCCCCACCTGCCATCCCCCTGCCATCGCTGGGCCACCGCTGCAGCCCCTCCGGCTGAGGAATGGAACCAGGGACTAAAAGCTTCGTTTACCCAGGAGAACCGCAGTGTGCACAAACTCTCTTGCACATCTTAGAAGTTCTTCTGAAGAAGGAAAAAAATAATTTAACTTTCCCACCGCCTGTGTGGGTATATGTAGGGGGCTTTGTTTGCTTTGTGGTACTAGGGATCAAACCCAGGGCCTCCCACATGCTATGCAAAAGCTCCACCACTGGGCTACATCCTCAGCCCCTTTTATTCTTTATTTTGAGGCAGAGTCTTGCTAAGTTTCCCAGGCAGGCCTCTAACTTGCAATCCTCCTGCCTCAGCCTCCTGAGTGGCATATACCACCATACCCAGTGGCTTTTTCTTTTCTTTTATCGCAGAATTTCTCAAACATATAAATGAGTAGAAAAAAATAGTATAATGAATAATGAGCACACAAATACCTACTTCCTAGGTTTGACAATGGTTAACATTTAACAACTAGTATTTGTATCATTTGGGTTTGTTTTTTTCTTTTGGTGGTACTGGGGCTTGAACCCCGAGGTATTTACCTCCAAGTGACACCCCCAGTCTTTTATTTTACTTTTTCTTTTGCAACAAAGTCTCCCTAGGTTACTGAGAACCTCATTTGGTTGCTGAGGCTGACCTTGAACCTACAATCCTCCTATCTCAGCCTCCCCAGTACTGGGATTATAACCGTGCTCAACTTCACCTGGCTCATGATGTGTTTTTGTTCTTGTCTTAGCTGAAGTATGCTAAAATCAATTATAGACAATCTGACCTTCTGCCTCAAATCATTTCAGGATGCATGTCTGCAATCAAGGAACATTTTCCTCTGTAACCATGAGGGCCTCACACCTAGCAAAGTTTGAATATTAAGTTCCCTTCCTGTCTAAGAGTCAAATGTCCTCAACCACGTTGAATCAAGCCCCACAAAGTGGACAGTGACACCAGGGCTTTGTCTTGTCGCAGGAGCGTCCACGTCTGTGTCTGAGGGGGCAGGGCGGGGGCAGGGCGGGGGGCAGGCTGCCTTGGCCTCAGTGGGCAGGGTCGGCCTCCCAAGTACGCTCTCTTGTGTGACTGGAGATAGGAGGATCCGTATCTCTCAGGAAATGACTCCTCCTAGCTAACTTTAAAACAAGTTCTTCCTGCATGGCGAGTCACCAGTGGAAGGGACTCTGTACCGAGGACTCGTAGCCCGGTGGCTCCCTGTGCAAGCTACTGCCCGGCCTCGCCCGTGGACACCGTGTTTGTAACCCAGGCCCTGTCAACCCGCTTCCCCAGCGGTGTCCAGGATGACTTCCAAGTGGTAGATGATATATATTTATATATATACATAATATTATATATAATTTATTTATTTATATTATATATTATATTTATATATGTTATATATATATATTTTTTTTCGGTACTGGGGATTGAACTCAGGGGCATTCTACCTCCGAGCTATACCCCCAGTCCTATTTTTTATTCTTTATTTTGAAACCGAGTCTCACTAAGTTTCGGAGGGCCTCACTAGGTAGCTGGGGCTGGCCTCGAACCCAGATCCTCCGGTCTCAGCCTCCCGAATGCTGGGATTACAAGCGTGCGCCACCACGCCCAGCTCCAAGTGGTAGATGATTTAAATAGAATACTTGTACTGAAGGACTTCATGCCCCAAAGGAAACCTCCCAAGAAGCTCCCTAAGATAGGGACAGACTGGATATCTTTGCTTAGATTCTGCTCACCGGGCGAGTCCTCGTCCTGGTACCACTCTGAGCTCTGGAAAGTTTTTTTTTTTTTTTTGTCCCAAGCTCAAACCTGTATCTTTGACTCTCCCCTTCCTCCCTGCACTCCCAACATGCACTCCCAACATACACACCACATACACACGCGCACACACACACACACACACACACACTCACACACACACACCAGTTCTCAGTCTACTCTTCTACCACCCAGAGCTCAGCCTTCCCCAAGAGGAGGTATGGTTTGCAAAATCTGGGGTTACAGAGAGGAGAGGCTTTGGGCTATTAGCAAAGGGAAACAAAAATAGAGGGTGAAGGAAGAAACATCAGAAGCAGCAGCGGGGATTGGGGACATCTCTTCTAGGGGCTGCGGCTACCCTTGTCGGTGGGCAGGACATTCAGCCGGCCTGGGCTCACAAAGCAGCCAGGCAGGGGCAGGGCCAGCCTGGCACGGGGGCCGGGCAGGGGCTCCGGCAAGAACTCTTACAGGCAGCCGCCTACAGCCGGGCTGCTGTCTTTTTCATGTGACCCTGGACACAGTGGTAGACGCCAGACATGCTGCCATTGTCCTGCCATTTTGCAGATGAGGCTGGGCAAATTGTACAAAGTCACGCAGCCAGGAAATGGCCGAGAGTGTGGCTCCAGAACCTGGGTCTTCACGAGGCTTCGCTCGCTAAGCGTTGCCACCTCTTCCAGGGTGACTGTGGCATGCCCCGGGCTGCCCTGAGGCTTCAGGGACTTCAGTAAAACCCACAAATCTGAAGCCACGGTGCACGTAGGTGCAGAACGGCGTGGGTACTACCCCGGTCAGGCCTGTCACCCCTGCAGGCGCCCTTGAGCCATTTCACAATAAGATGAGGTCTGGTCTCAACTCCTTTCAGCGCCCTCTGCAAAGTTGGGAGCCTGTTTCTCCTCTCTTCTGTGACCTCAGGATTCCATGATCAACCTTACCTTCCTATATCCCTTGCGCCCTCCTCCCCCTCCTCCCCCTCCCTCCTCCTCCTCCTCCCTCACTACATAGACCTCCATCTCCCACCAATTCAAACACAAAAAGTCAAGCATGGTGTCCCGTGTGCCTCTTGTCTCAGTGCTTTCTCTCTGGGTCCTCAGTTTCCCTCTGTGTTCGTCACCTGGAGGTTTCAAGGTGGGGAGCTTTCTTGGCGGTATGCGATGGTTTCTGCACAGGGCCAGAGTTAATGGGGGAGATGGTAAACAGGCCCACTCCTGAGCTCCTGACTCTTTGCCCCCCTCCCCAGCCAGTCCCAGGCAGGAACAAAGAGCCCCTGGGCAGACCTCAGAGGCACAAGAGGTCCATGGTGGCCCCCAGCACCAGGCAATCTGCACACAAGAAATTATTTCTCTGTAATCCCAGCATTTGGGAAGCTGAGACCGGAGGATCCGGGTTCTCGGCCAGCCTCAGCTACCTAGTGAGACACTCCGCAACTTAGTGAGACTCGGTTTCAAAATAAAGAATAAAAAATAGGGCTGGGGGTGTAGCTTGGAGGTAGAATGCCTCTGAGTTCAATCCCCAGTACCGCAAAAAAAAAAAAAAAGAAAGAAATTATTTCTCCTACACTCCTCAGAAAGACTCAGGCTGCCCGGTGCCCCTGCCTGCAACCTGCGGGGTCTTTGCAACTGCGTATCCCTCATTCCCACTCTCCTGCTTTGACTCTTTGACAGTCCTCCATAGCCTAGAAGTCGAAGTGACGGTCACACTCCAGGACTGGCATTCAAGACCCTCCCCTGTCCTGCCCCTGGCGACGTCTCCTGACCCGTCTTGGTTGCCCTGAGCCTTACGCGGCCGCACCAGGCTTCTTGCAATCTTGGCCGTGTCAGGCATGCTCTGTGCACACACCTCCTGATCCCCAGCCCTGTTACTCCACCTCTAACTGTCCAGTCCTCACTCACACCACCTGCTCCCCGGCCTGACTCTACTGCCCCTTCTGTACAAAGCCCACACTCTCCAGTCATTTCCTTCGCTGGAGACTTTCCCTGGGATCGGAAGACTTGGCAGCTTTGGGCCAGGGAATTTTCCGACTCTCTCCCTGCACCGGGAGTCCAGAGGGATAATGAGGATGTTTAGAAAACTGAAATAAGTGGGAGAGGAAGTCCAAAGTCTGCGTGAATTCCTCCGTGATAAGGACGAGAGGGAGCTGTCCCGGCCCCGGCCCTGAAAGGGCAGTGGTTGACCAGATTGCCGAAAGCCAGGCTATGGAAAAGAATCGACACTGACCAGAACAGCGGTTGGGACTTCCGGCCCATCTGCGAATGTGCATTTGCGGGGTCACCTCGAGTCTCTTTGGGGTCTCCATTTCCTCCATTCTTCTCCAGATAGGACCTGTCGCTCCACTTAACCAGAGCAAAGGCAGAGTTCATCTTCTCTGAATCTACAGGCTCCGGGGTTACTCCCGGGGCTCCTGTACCAACCTCTCTCTCCCTTCCAAGCTGCCTCTCAGGCCCAGCTCTGTGGCTGAGCTGCGGGGGGGACAGAACAGGCTCGAGAAATCGACCCAACACTTTTCTACCCTCAGAGAGTGTCCGACAGACACTGCTAGGAATCCTAGAGTCTCCGCTGTGTTGGGAAAAGAAATATGTGTTAGCAAACTTCGTGGTCATAGCCCTAGGTTACGAGGGCCCAGAAAATAAGAGCACCCATTGTCCTGTCCTGGACACTTGGGGTTGCAGCAACAGAAAACTCAGTGGGGTTAAGCCGTAAATAAAGGCGTTGGCTTGTGTCGTGGGAAGCGGTGCTGGTTTCAGGCCTGGCTGCCTTTGGGGGGCTCAGGCAATGTTTTCCACCACCACCACCACCCCCCTTTCTGCCTTCATTTGCGTAGTCTGCGTTATTGTGTTCCCCTTGCCAACAAGATGGCAGCAGAAGCTCCAGCCTCTGCGTGCTTCGAGATTCCCAGCCCAGTGGGGAAGAGCGGATCCGCTGGCCTGTTAGGTTAATCCAGAGTCCCAGGGGGTGAACCTTCTGGCTCTGAGGACCCTGACTTGGGTCACGTGCCAGGAATTGTGGCCAGGAATACTCGGAGCGACTTAAGTCTCGGCCCCATGTCAATCCCCTGCAAGAGGACTCATTAGAATCCCATGGACAAGGAGCAGGCGAGGGAGAGGTTTCCCAGACAGAGATGAGGCAGTGGCACCGCAGGAGAATTCAGGATGGCGGAACGTGGACAATAGACGTCCACCACGTCTGTCCTGCTTTCGTGAGACAGGAGGTCAGAATGGGCAGGAGAATCAGAAGCATCTAGAAGGGGCCCAGGAAAGCAGAAAGCCCCCTGTTGCTGGTAGACAACGGGGCTGGGAAAGGACCAGCTGGAGGAGTGTTCTCCAGGACAAACAAGAGAGCCCATTGATCTTTCTCGGGGTGGCAAGTCCCTGGGTTCCCATTTTAGAAGCCACTTCTCGGGTCTACCTGACTTCCCCTCTGTGCGTACAGAGGATGAGCTAGCCACAATGCCCGGAACACAGCTCAGTGAGCACTGCAGCCTGGGTAACCCTGGCAGGAAAGAGGGGAAGAAGCGTATGACCCTAAAGAGGACCCACGGTCCCGAAGCTTCCTTTAAGCCTCCAAGCTTTTGACCCTTACTCGAATACCCGCATCCTGCTCTGTGACAGATTTGCTATGCTGAGTTTTAAGTGACTTACTGGCTCAAGCCTTTACCCCCTCCGTTGGCTGGCAAAGTTAATGGTTTAAGAGGATACTTGTGATCACTGTGTGGCTTCCTGATCAGTGGTGCATGGGCAGTGAGGTCCAGATGCTGGGGAAGCAAGCAAGGTGTCCTGGACAAGAAGGCCTTCTCTTGGACCCAACCTGGGCTAAGTCAGCCATCGAGCCAGGTGCATGGCGGAGTTGGGCTGCAAGTGACCTGAGTCAGCATGGCTCCCCAAAGCCTCTGCCAAGGAATGAGGGAGCTGTCGGGTGGAGGAGACAGACGCCACAGTAGCCTTGTTGGGCATGGAGTCGCCTCCCTTGATGGCAACAGGAGCTCACGGCCACCCAGATGCACGACCTTCGCTGAGGTCGAATTACTTAGACCAATTAAGGGAGCCCCGCCTGTGCTCTTCCCAAGGACCCACTTCCAGAGCCCTTCAGGGGAGATGGTGGAGGGCCATTTTGCTTCCAGAGAAACTGAGGCTCGGGAAGGTTAAGGACCCCTGTCCCGGGATGCGAAGGCTAACTTGGAGGAGACACGGGGAGCCTCCCATTCTGGAACGGTCTTACTGGACTCCCTCCTCATGGGAACCTGCCATTCTCCTTCCTGGGCATAGAAAGGAAACGATGCGGGGATGCCCAGGCCTGGCGGGCACTTCCGTAAAGTCAGAGACAGGCAGGAGCTGCCACCTCCCTTTCTGTTCCCGCATCAAGAGCTTCCCCTCCCTTCCCTACCCAAATCCTGTCTTTATTGGTCGCTCCTACCCGGCCATCGCCCCTCTTCACCTGTCTGCCCCAGTGCCGACATGTCTTGCCACCCTGATCTGCCCTCCTCTCCCCCTGCTCCCTGACCAGGCACGGGGAGACGCTTAGGCCTCTCCATCCTTTCTCCCCACTTTCCAGACGCAAAGGAGGCCCGGCAGGACCTGGAGACCTCCTCAAGGGGTCTCTCTAACTTCCTTCAACCCCCCTGGCCTTCCTTAGATCTGGTATAGCTTGGATTATTCGCAAAGGAACCAAGAGAGGTCTGTCCCGGTGGGTGAGGGACCGGGAACGAGGTTAGAAAACACAGCCAGACTCCGGGGTTCCTCCCAGACCCGGCCCCAGGAACTGGAGGCTGAGACCTAACTCCCTATAACATAATGGGGTGGCACTAACTGGGCCTCGCCCACCCAGGGAAACTGAGGCAAGAACGGAGAACCCCAAGCCCAGCTGGAGAGCCGCAGTCCCGTGGACCAACTCAGGGCTCCAAGGGGGGCCCTCTCGGCTCTTGTGGGGTGGTGCTACCACCGAGGGTCCGTCATTACAGCAGTGGCATGTGGGAGGCCACCGAGAAGCCACACTGTGTCCTCAAGACAGCACATTGTGTCTCCAGCGGACAGCGTCCTGGGACCGTGGGTCTGATCCTGAGGAGCTGGGCTCAGCCTGGGGGTTCGGTCTGGGACTTGGATCTGCCCAGAGGCCGTGGGGAGCTGACGGGCACTCCCTGTCTCTGTCCCCAGAGCGGCCGGGCGGCCAGGCTGCAGCAGGAGTGTGACTACATGGAGGAGATCAAGGTGCAGCATCAGAAGTGCCTGGAGGAGACTCAGCCGGGGAACGAGACCGACAGCACAGGTGAGGCCCGTGGGCGGAGAGGCCGCCATCCGCGGCTGTCTGCAGGGGTCACAGAGCGGGGCACGAAGAACAGGAAGTACAGAGAACATACTAAATCGGGGTTCTGAAAACTGCGTGGCACCAGCTCTGCCTTCGGGGGCCCAGGAAGAGTGGAGGTGGTGTCCATGGCTGCTGGCCCACCCAGGATGGGAGGCCCCGGGCAGGGCGCCTGTGGACAAGGCTTGTGGGCAACAAGGCAGGCAGGTCCCGGGGCCCCGAGGCCAGCCCACAGAGGGGCAGGCACAGCTGCCCACTGGGAGCACTCCAGGTCAAGTTCCCTGCCCCCCACCCCGCACTGGGGTGAAGTCGTGATGGAGAGACCCGTCCCAGAACTGTGAGCCCCTCAGAGGAAGAGCAGGGACACCCAGTTGGCATGTGAACCCCCGGCGGGGGAACCACACGGGCGCTCAGAGCCTCTGGGAAGTGCAGAGCAAGAAGGAGCCGCAGGCTGGTCTGCATGGGTCTGGGACATGCATCGTGGGGGAAACTGAGGCCCTGCTCATTCCTCCCAACCCCAGGCTCCACCCAGAAGACACACACGCACACACATGTGCACACACACATGCATGCATGCATACACACACACACACACACACACACCCATCACACCCTCCCCATCATGGCCCACAGAACCTCCGCTCATCATCCTGTTGGGTGGACAGTCGAGGTCAACTCTAAAGCTGGACTTGAGAGAGAGTCCCCTCGGGGGGTCTGGGAGAGCCCCAGTGTGGCAGGGTGAGGAGCGGCGCCCAGGGTCCAAGCCCAGCACCTCCCCTTGGCATGGCAGCCGGTGGGGGTGGAGCCTGTTTGGAGAGCTGGGCAGGTTTGGAAAGCAGGCTGCCTGTGGGCGGCAGGGGGTGGGTGTCGGGTTCAGGGCTCCCTGGGGCGCAGGGCAGGGCACCGAGGGGGCTGGGCCCGATTTGGGCCCCAGCTCAGCTCCTGAGGCTGGCCTCGCAGGGGCAACATGACAGCCTTGCTCGGGGGCCGGGAGCACCTCCATATCTCGCTGGCTCTCTGGCGGACAATTGTGCAACCCTCCCGAGTGCCTCCTTCCTGGCCCTGGCGTCCCGGCTGCCCGCCTCTTACGCCCGTACGTGAGGGCTGCGCAGCCGCACCAGGGGCCTCTCCTCCCGTGGGTGCCAGGTCAGAACGGCCCGTCTCCTAAGGCCTAGGACAACCGGAGCCCGGGGTCCAGGGGTCGTGGCCCCGTGCCACCTACATGCCCCACCCATCTACCAGGGCGGGAGGCGGACCAGGCTGCGGACAGGCCTCGGCAGGCTGTGGGAACCTGGGCTGGCCCCAGAGGCCCAGACCCCAGACCATAGGCCCCCGCCGAACCTCCCCGGCCTGGGGCAGGCCACCCCCGCCATGTCTCTGAGCTCATTCCTGGCACAGGCTGCCTGTGGCATGCCAACACCCTGCTGCCCGGCCGCCAGCCTGGGACCCATCCGCGGAGGGCGAGCGTGGCTCCGAGGGCCTTGAGTCTGCCCGTGACCTTGCGGGCGCTGTGCGTGACCCTGCCCAGGCAGATGCACGCTCCTGCCCCCAGCTGCTGGGGACGGTGCCTGTCCTTCTAAGGTCTGTCGCTGACTTTGCGTGTCTAGGGGTCGGGGCTGTGTGTCTGTTTAAGACAACGTGCCCAGATGCGTCTGCCCGGTGCCCTGTGTCTCTGTGCGTGCGTGCGTGTGTGTGTGTGTGTGTGTGTGTGTGTGTGTGTGTGTGTTTCTATTTGTGGTGTGCTCTGATGGGTCTGTCTCTAAGCTGCGCATTTCTCTGTGCCTGTGTGTATCGTCCCCCACGCCGGACCCTCAACCGTGAGGCCCCAATGGAGACGATAACCAAATGTTGCTGGTTCACGCTTCTCTTTATTATACCTCTCTCTCTCTCTCTCTCTCTCTCTCTCTCTCTCTCTCTCTCTGGGATCGAGGACGCTACCCAAGCAGTAATGGTAACAGTAACAGTAATCGTTCTCTTAACCCTGACAGTAACCATCTCTCTAATCGTCTCTCTCACCCCACTCTCGTTCTCTGTAGCCGTTCCTCGCAATAGTGCCTCTCCAACAGACCCCCAACAACAACCACCAACAACCAACCCTTTCTCCCAAAAACCTCCTTCTCCCAAAACCTCTCTCTCCCGCGGGAGGTGGAGGCTCTTAAAGCCGCGCAGGGCCTGAGCCACGAGGTGCCCGCATACAGCCCTTACCTGGGCCGGCCACAAGCCGGGCGTGCTGGCGCATGTGCTCTGGTGTGGCGCGGCCCTAGGATGTTACCACCTGCAGCTGCTCATGGCACTCTGCCAGGCGCCATCTAGAGGCGGGGTCTCCAGCAGTACCTGTGTGCTTGTGTCTTTCTGTGTCCAGCTAAGTGTCTGTGTGTCTGGGGAACACCTGTGAGTGTGTACATCTGGGTGTGTGTGCAATTCCAGAAAATGACACAGCAGAGACCCCCCACGCCCACCTGCCTTGCCATCTTCACTCTAGGCTCTGGACCCCCGACCCACAGCCTCAGCAAAGCAGCTGGTCCTGCCTTCTGCAAGAAGCACCCCTGATCTAACCTCCGTGCGGCCCCTCTTCCCTGCCCCCTGCCCTGTGCCCCGGCCCAGCCTTGGTCACGCTGAGATTCTTTGAAGCCAATCGTGGCCCACCCGAGGGCCTCGCTCCTGTCCCACTCTCGGAAAGCTGAAACCCAGCCTGCTGGAATCCACTCCCCAGCCTGGGCTGACAGCTGGCGACTCAGCGAGCCCCAAGTCTGGCGGGAACCCAGACACAATAGCTGTCCTGCAAGACAGGGTGTGGCCAGTACTGTCGGAGAGGGGTAAACAAAGTCCGGCAACAAGGACATTCCCCGAGAGACACCACGGAGCCCTTCTGGCCGGGAGGAGGACTGTGCAAACAGGCCGCACCACTTGGCAGCACCGTGACCCTCAGCCAAGCCTCACCCGGGTGCCTCAGTGTCCCCCATGTGTGAAATGGGAGGGTTAAATAAGCTGTTCATTTAACAGTGCCGGGCACAAGCCAAGGCTATGTAAGCATGCCATGGTCTTTTTACCAGGGTCTTAAACCACAAGCAACATTCGGGAGGCTGAGACCAGAGGATCCGGGTTCGAGGCCAGCCTCAGATACCTAGTGAAGCCCTCTGCAATTTAGTGAGATCCTGTTTCAAAATAAAGAATAAAAAAAATTAGGGCTGGGGGTATAGCTCGGAGGTAGAATGCCCCTGAGTTCAATCCCCAGTACCGGAAAACAACAACAACAACAACAAAAAACCACAAGCAGGATTTGACTGGCCAGACAGGTTCCCACGGCACCGGCAGGGAAGAGCGAGGCCTCAGGAGCCCTC
The DNA here is from genome assembly GCA_004027655.1 of Graphiurus murinus. Taxonomy (NCBI): domain Eukaryota; kingdom Metazoa; phylum Chordata; class Mammalia; order Rodentia; family Gliridae; genus Graphiurus; species Graphiurus murinus. Next base: position 57,118 of record PVLC010006932.1, read on the forward strand.
AGCATAGTCAGCTGGAAGTGGTCGCAGTGGTTGAGGAAGGCAGGCTGACTTCACCGAGCAGGACCCGAGATCCAGGTGTCTTCCTCAGCCTTTGGCTACAGGCAGCAGCCGAGGTGCTGCAGGCCGGAAGGCCCCACCCTGCGCCCCTCCCCTCCCCAGGGCACCCACTCCAGCACCCAGCCCTGAGGCTCTCCCCCGACCCAGTGCGGCCATCCCTCCACCTTCTCTTCCCAGGCCCCCTTCTTGGGAACTTGTGAACCTTCGGACTGGGCTGGGCTGGGCTTGGCCCAGCTGGCGTTGACTTTGGCTCAGAGGTTGCGTTTCCTGAGCAAGTCTATGGCTCTGGCAGGATTGCAAAGAGACAATTAAGCCTCCCTCCAGACGGGGCTCCAGAGGAGTCCTAGGCCCTCGGGGGCACTGGGCTTGTGAAGAGGCAACATTGGGGGCATTTGCACGTGTCTAGCACACCCTCGGAGGCCCCCAGACAGCCAGGCCCCACAAGACTCACAGCTGTGCAGAAGAGCCACTGTCTGACACCCCATCAGGTTCCTTCCCGGTTGAGCTAGGATGTCTGCGCAGCCCTGAGCCCCAGGCAGCCTCTCAAGACCCAGCCGCACCTGAATACACTTGTTCCTCATCTACCCAATGCCATCTTTGGTAACACTTTTTCTAAGGCTACCTTTTGCCGTTATAAAATGAAATTCAGAATACGCAGACTCCTTCTTTCTCTCTCTCTCTGTCTTCCTTTCTTTCTTTTTTAGAAGATGATGGTTTGTAATAGGCCCTCTTGGGACACGTCTTGCTTCTCGAACGTGTGGAATGATAGCCTCGCTGTGTCAGCAAACTAGGATCTCCTTGAAATCCTTTAAACTGCTGCGGGTAATTTGGTAATATAATAATTTGGAAACCTAAAATGTCAGTTTTCTTACAAATCATAAAAATAAAGGCCACACATTGTGCTGCCAAAAAAATGTTCTAGCTATAATATATAAAAGAAAAACAAAAGGGAAAGCCACTTATAATAAAAGGCTGGGTACACATTCAGGCATGATTGTGCCGAACGAGAGAGGAGACAGTCTGAAGGTTGTTCCTATAAATATAAACTCGGGGAATGCGAGAGCTGTAAACGCAGAGGCACAGATACCAGGGGTTGTGGCGGTGACTCAAATACCACAGGCGCTGCTGCTGCAGGTGACGTGGGTTTCCCAAACACCCCACGACTCTCACTGAAGTCCAGAACCAAGCACGTCCTTCCCTCCCTTCATCCAGTGCATTCCTGCGAAACCCCATGTATGCTAACCCTGTGAGACGCGTGCCTTGGGTGTAAAACGGAAGCCGGGCGTGGCGGCACATGCCCGGAATCCCGTACTTGGGAGGCTGAGGCAGGAGGATCGCAGGGTTCAAGGACAGCCTAGCACCGGGTTTCAAAATTTAAAAAATAATAATAAGCCGGGTGTGGTGGCGCACGCTTGTAATCCCTGCATTTGGGAAGCTGAGACCGGAGGATCCGGGTTCAAGACCAGCCTCAGCTACTGAGTGAGGCCCTCCGCAACTTAGTGAGACCCTGTTTCAAAATAAAGAATAAAAAATAGGGCTGGGGGTATAGCTCAGAGGTAGAATGCCCCTGAGTTCAATCCCCAGTACCGCAAAATAATAATAATAATAATAATAATAATAATAAAATAAAAAGGGCTGGGGGTGGAGCTCAGGGGTAGAATGTCCCCACCACCACCACTATCAGGTTCAATCCCCAGTAACACCAAAAGAAAAAGTAAAATAGAGTCCGAGTCTAAGCTCTGGCCATTGAAAAAGGTCTCCCCCACACAAATGCCCGGTGGCCCATCGGAAAGTTACGCAGAAGGTGGGATGATCCGTGCCTCTGCAGGAGCGTCCTGGTCACTGGCCGGCACCCCTGGTGTCTGCTCATCAAATGCCAGGTGAGGCCCCGCCCATCGCTGCCACAAACAAAACCTCCGAGTGTTCAGAACTCCAAGCGTGGGCCATGGTAGATAGTCATGCCACCTTCTCTGTGAACATCCCCGGCAGAGCAATGTCTCCCGCTCAGATGGAGCGCCTCAAGGTGGAAGCTGGGGAAGTGGAAGACAGCGGGCCCTGTTGCTCTGGCCCCGTGCTCACCTGGTGACCCCCCCTGTCCTCTGCCTTCACCCCACAGGCTGCAGCAAGATGTGGGACAACCTCACCTGCTGGCCGGCTGCCCCTCAGGGCCAGGTGGTCGTCGTGGCCTGTCCCGTCATCTTCAAACTCTTCTCCCCCATACAAGGTAAGGGCTCTGAGCGGAGTGGTGCAGGGGGGCGGCTGGCGTGGAGACTCAGCTCTGAGACAGCCAGAAAAGCGTGCAAAGGGGCTGGGGGAACGCAAGGGGGCTCCCTGGCAGAGGAGGCCCTGGCCCTGGCCCTTCGAAGGACTCCTGGGATTTGATTAGCTCTTCACGTAGAGATAAGCCTGTGGGAAGGGCTCACTCAATATTTGCTGAACAATTGATAACTGATTGACTGACAGATACTTGGTGACGCTGTGACTCCCGTGTCCCTGTGGTCTTGGGCTAGTTGGTTGTGATTCAGTCTGTCCCTGCCTGGAGCTGGTGACCTTTTGGGCTCCGTGAAACTGCCACACAGCTTTGCTTACACGCCTTGCCATGTTCTGCTTAAATGAGGGCTCACACGTGAGACAGAAAGGAACAGGGGGAGCCCCTTCAGGGCGCGGGCTTTCTCCCTCTGAGTCATTAGAGGCCTCCAGCCGAGGGCCGGCCATTCTCGCTTCCAGTGGATGAGGACCTATTAGTAAGAGCCGCATTGGCCCACACGACTGTGACCACACGACTAGCGACAGCTGCCCCGCCGGCCCATGGCTCTAGTTAGAAAGACGGCTAGTGAGACCGCAAACAAATGCATCATCAGCGGCAAGGGGTGCTGGAGGGAGGGGGGCCGGCCGAGACAAGGCAGGTGTTCTCAGTTGCTTCTACCGCTGAGCTACACCCCACCCCCAGCCCTTTTTAGTTATTTATTTTTATTTTTATTTATTTTTGTCTTTGAAACAGGGTCTCACTAGGTTGCTGAGAGTCTCGCTATGTTGCTGAGGCTGGCCTCTAACTTGTGATCCTCCTTTCTCAGCCTTCCAAGTACTAGGACAGGACTGGTGGTGTGTCATCACACCTGGCTCCTTTTTTTTTTTTTTTTTTTGGAAAAGGGTCTCCCTTTCAGTTTTGGGGAGGGAAATGATACAGACATAGAGACAGAGAGAGGGTCCAAGCAGGGGAGTTTATTAAGCGATGCAGGGGTGGGGGTGGGGGTGGGGTAGGAGACACAGGGATGGAGTCTGAAAAGAACGTCAGCCCGCCCGCTGTTGGGCAAGCGTAGCCTTTGTAGGACAAGACTGGGTTAAGATCAACTAACGGTTACACAAGGAGGGGGGTGAGGGGACGCAGATATTGCTATTGCAACATCGGCAGGCCAGGAACACCACGCCCTGCAGTGTAGACAGGGAAGGCCCATCAAGGTTGTGAGGGTCGCTGTAAGACAGGATGTCCCCGCCAAGGTTGCCCCGGGGCCTGGAGAGGTCAACACGAGAAGGGGGGAGACGGGGTCTGCATGTCATTTCCTGACATCCCCAAGTTGCCAAGGCTGACCTTGAACCTGGATCTTCCTGTCTCAGCCTCCCAAGTACTGAGATCATAGGTATGCACCACCATGCCTGGCTTGGAGGGACTGTTTTAGAATTAAATATATATATTTATATAGAATAGCAATTTTGGTTGGAAGAACAAATGCGCAGTCTATGTTAGCCATGTCTGTGGGGTCTACCGGACGCCCCCTCGCCGCCACCCCCAATTCTCAGACATTTGCCAACCTAAGACATTTGCATTTGAGGGCTGGGACAGGCACCTTGGTCGAATTCCAACAGGGCAGAATTATGATAGGACCTAGGTGCTAAAACTGTCCCTCCAGCCTTCCCAGGTTAGGGGACAGGAAATCAGGGAGACCCATCAGCAGGCTCCTGCCTGAGCCAGGGGAAACGGGGTGATGGTGTCCCTGGGGAAAGTGTGTCTGGGACAGGACTGGTGGTGGCTGAGCACTAGGAAAGATGCAGTGGAGAGGGAAGGATTCCTGACATCCGGCCCATGGGGCGATTTTCAGGAGGTGGAGAACCCCGGAGTGCAGGGGTGCAGGCATTTGGGGCCATGGTGAGTGGGAGGAGATGGAGAAAAGGTGGGTGCCCTCACCCCCTCCCACCCTCTGTATCCCCCTGCAGACACAGAGCTAGAGAGCCAGACTTTCCTGCCCTGTGGGGTCCCGTGGCAGCCGCCTTGGAGACCCGTGGGGAGCAGCTCCCTCTGTGGCCTGGGCCATACTTCCAGGCTCCCCAAAGAGGCCTTGGAGCTGCCCTACGGGGCCCTCCTCTCCTCCCCTGGGTGGCCAGGGCTCCAGTGACAGCATGGCCCCTTTGGCCACTGCCGGGAACCCAGAGAGATCACAGAGGCAGGCTGGCCTGGGTCGGCATCCCAGGCTGTGGGCTTCCTTGCCGTGTGACCTGGAGCAAGTCATTAACCTCTTTTGGCCTTCAGCTCCCCATCTCTTAGCGAGAGCAAAGATAACTCCTGATCCCTAGGCTTACCCCGTGAATGTTTACCACCACCACACGCTCACGACCCCGAAACCGTGGGGAGCAGCTGCACAGATGCTCATGAATCACCCGAGCTTGGTAGCGTGGTTCGTGGTGGTACCAGGTGCCCACTATCACTGGGCAGGACCCCGCCGAGACCTGATCCTCTGGCGAGAAGGGAGCCCAGGGCCTTAGCGCCCCAGCTTCAAAGCTGGTCCATTTGGCCTCGCCTCTCTTGCCCAAGCCTGGGGCGTTGGAGAACCCCTTTCTGAGTGTTAGGCACGGCCGCAGCGGGTGTCCTGAGCCCCTACAACTGGGCCGAGGCAGGGCTGCAGTCTGAAGAGGGCTGGACTCAAGGCCGCAGCCCAGACCCCTCCCCAGGCACAAAGGCAGGAAGTGGAGATGCCGAGTGGAGGCAGCTGGACAGAGACCGCTCCTGGGGGCCCTGCTCAGTGTGGCTGGGGGCCCCAGCAGCCTCTGGTGCCCAGGCAGGAACGAGACCCGGCCATGGCCCTCCCCCAGCCACCACTCGGGGCTGCTCCAGCTGGTGTCCTCCCCTCCCCACAGCTGCCCCAGTGCCCCACACAGAGCGGGGAGAGAAGAACCTCTTTTCTAGGGTCTCCAGGAGGATTTACAGAAAGACTCGCCTGGCATATACCAGGCACCTGGCAAAGTTTAGCAACACTTGACACTCTCACACAGTGACCCTGCCCGAGCTCGCAGGGCAGCTAGCTCCTCCTGCGGCTCTGCACCTTGACATGGAAACGAGTCCTCAGGTGCCCTTGGTACAGGTGAGGGCCAGGTTTACCCGGGAGGACCCTGGAGACCAAGCCAGCCCTGCCGTGTCCTGTGTGTGACCTCGGGCAAGGGACCAAGCTCTTGGAGCTCCCCCAGGTCAGGTGTGAAGTGAAGTTGCCTTTCTCATTGGTTGGGTTGCGGGATTCCATAGGACTGTGGTCTAAAGTGCTCAGCCGGGCGTGGTGGCGCACCCTTGTAATCCCAGCATTCGGGAGGCTGAGACCGGAGGATCTGGGTTCGAGACCAGCCTCAGCTACCTAGTGAGGCACTCCGCAACTTAGTGAGACCCTGTTTCAAAATAAAGAATAAAAAATGGGGCTGGGGGTGTAGCTCGGAGGTAGAACACCCCTGAGTTCAATCCCCAGTACCGCCAAAAAAATAAATAAATAAAATACAATAAAGTGCTCAGTAGGACGCTGCTACATGATGGATAGGGTCTCAGAGCTGGCCATGGCGCTGAAGCTGCTGGTGGTGATGACAATGGTGGGGGTGCCCAGGATGGTGGTGCTGATGGTGCTGATGGTGGTGGTAATGGTGGTGGTGGTGTTGATGCTATTGATGGTGGTGTCGGTGATGCTGGTGGTAATGCTCCTGATGCTGGACATCTTCTGACAATGATGGTGATCTTCTGACAATGGTGGTGATAGGGACACTACTGATGGTGGTGGTAGTGGTGATGGTGGTCCTGTTTATGGTGGTGGTAATACGCCAATGGTGGTGCCTGCGAACGGTGGTAATGCTGATGCTACCGATGGTGGTGGTGCTGCCTTTGATGGATGAGTCCTGGGGGGGGCTCTTCTCTGCCCACCCACTGTCTACTCAGCCCCTCCCCTCCCTCCGAGGGCAGAGGGTACACCCTGAGGGCTGGAGAGAGAGAGGCCGCCTCCGTGGCACCTCACCTGACATGCCCCTTGGCAGTCCTGCCTTTTGCAGCAGCCTTGAGCCTCCAAGGTCAGCGGACGGTGGGTGCCCTGGGGCCCCGGGCTGGACTCAGGACAGCTGCAAGGTCCTGCGGTTGTGTGCCGCTGGCTTCCGTCTCACGTGCCGTTCCTGGGCAGGTCCCCCTCCCAGCACCTCCGCCCTGCTCCATTTATGAGTGTCAGACCCGCATCCTTATCAGGGATCCCCAACCCCTCCCAGAAGCGCGTCTGAGCGCCAACAGGTGGGGAGGGCACCCAGCCCCGCAGGCCCAGGGAGGCCGACCCAGGAGGACAAGGCAGGCGTGATCCCTGCCCCAGCTGTGGCCTAGTGACAAGGGTCATCATTCCGCTCATGGAAAGGGCCAGGGGTCACTCTGTGGAAAGGATCCGGGCTGAGTCTGTAACGAGGGTTGGAGTTTGCACTGCCCTGGGTCAGGGTCAGTCCACGACGAGGAAGGGGTAGGGCTGGCGCTGGGAATGTCTGCTACAATTCTGCCATCTGTACAAAAATGTCCTGGTGCCCTGCAGAGGCTCCCCTGCCTCAGGCACCCTTGGGATGCCCTGGGGGTCTGGCTCAGGGCAGCAGGAGACGGACAGCACCGGGGGTGGTGGAGTGGGGCTCAGCTCTCTACCTGGTGCCCAGCACTGAGGCGGCAGGCCCTGTGGCTAGCTCCGAGCCTGGGCTCAGCCTCTCTTCCCTGCTCCCCTCCCCTCCAGGCCTCAACGTGAGCCGCACCTGCACCGAGGAGGGCTGGACGCAGCTGGAGCCTGGCCCCTACCCCTTCGCCTGTGGCTTGGATGACAGGGTGTCCAGTCTTGAAGAGGTGAGCGTCGGTATATGGCCCCGCCCCAGAGCACCCTGCCCTGCCCGCCCTCCCTCCGGCCAAGGGTGCTGTCTGTGAAGGGGCAGAACTCCTGGCTCCGCCCCTCAGCTCCTCCCTCTCCAGACCTGCATTTCTAGAAGCTTCTTAGCCCCACCCCCTGCTCCAAGGGAGCCTGGCTGTAGCCTAGAGGTGGCAGGACAGGCAGGTACCCTCACCGCTGTGGTGTCCAGAGGGGAAACTGAGGTGCAGATCCCAGAAGGAACCAGACACTCAGGGGCAGGTGGGGAGGGACAGGACAGGAAAGGTTCATTGTCCCCAGTTCCTGGACAGGGGTCTGTCCCCGGAGCATAGGGATTTGGGAAGCCACGCAGCGGCATGGTGAGGAGGCGGGGTGTGACCGGAGCCCTTAGCTGGGGGCCCCTCTCTGCTTTGGGGTGCAGACACCCAGGGGAGTCCATCTGCGATAACTTCTGCTCTCCCCCGGCCACCCTTCTCAGCTAAGGTCTCCCTGCTCCCCAGGGAGCCCTGGCCTCCAGAGGCCTTCCTTGAGAGCCCTGCGGAGCCTGAGTCCTCCCTCCCCTGAGTCACCCCGGGCGCTGGCCGGTCCCCACACAGGTGACCGTCACCGGGCATGCGTGTTCATGAAAGGGCATGGGAGAGGGAACCAAGCCAGGCACCTTTGGGCCCAGCGTGGCCCTCCTCCTACCTCCCTCAGAGAGGCCAGAGTGCTCTCACCAGCCGACCCCAGCCCCCGGGAGCCCCAGACCGGAAGTACACCCCGAATCTTCATGAACGCTGCGCTCCCTGTGCACCCCCTGGCCGCGCAGAGAGAGGAGCTCACCTGGGCAGCGGTCTTGGCCTCCCAGAGCCCCGAAGGGCCGGACACAGGATTGGATCAGCGGAGGAAGAGTGGCAGGGGCTTCAGACGTCTGTCCCTCTGACCTATCCCTCCCTCGGGAGCAGAGAGAGGGAGTGAATTCAACCCAGCCGCCCAGGGCTCAGTTCGTGGAAACCAACCGGAGGACTGGGGGGTCCAGGGCTCAGCTGCTCTGGGGACACTCGTCATCTGCCAAGCGTTTTGGGCAGGCGGAGGGTGCAGCCCCAGGGAGCCCGCCCTCCAAGGTCCTCGCCTTCCTCTGCAGCAACAGCAGACCTTGTTCTACCATTCCGTGAAGACTGGCTACACCATCGGCTACAGCCTGTCCCTCGCCACCCTGCTGGTTGCCACAGCTATCCTGAGCCTTTTCAGGTAAGATGACCGTGGCCAGGGTCATTCCTGTAGGTGAGCCCAGCCTGGCCCTGTCCCCTGTGCTGCCCCACCCCCAGGTAGCCCACAGATGGCCGGGAAGCTGCACCACCCCTTGCAGGCCGCCCTGTACCAGCAGGCAGGGCGCCACAGGGCCTGGCCCGCTCCCTGGCTGAGGTCCTGCGGCTGCACAGTGGCTAGGCGCGGGGCTGCTCTCTGTCATGGGGCGGGCCGGGCCTATGCCCTGGAGGCCATTGTTGGTGGGGAGGGGTCCGAGGCCCCTGCGGCCTCCCAGCTGTGCCGTTCCTTGCAGGAAGCTCCATTGCACGCGGAACTACATTCACACACACCTCTTCGTGTCCTTCATCCTGAGGGCGGCCGCCGTCTTCATCAAAGACTTGGCCCTCTTCCACAGCCCGGAGCTGGACAGCTCGGAGCTGGACTACTGCTCCGAGGGCACGGTGAGGCCTGCCCCGCTTTAGCCATCTTCTCTTTTTCTCCCCCTGCTTCTCTCTCCTCCCAGCTCCCCTCCCCTCTCTCTCTCCCTCCCTCCCTCTTTCTCTTCCCTCTCTCTCTCTCTCCTTCTCCTCTCCTCTCCTTTTCTCTCCTCTCTTTTTCTCTCCTCTCTTCTCTTTTTCTCCTCTCTCCTCCTCTCCTCCCTCTCTCTCTCTCTCTCTCTCTCCTCTCCTCTCCTCTTTTCTCTTCTCTCCTCTCCTCTCTATTCTCTGTTTTCTCCTCTCCTCTCCTCTCCTCTCCTCTCCCCACCCCCCTTCTTTCCTCTCTCCTCTCTCCTCTCTCTCCGGGGGTGACCCAAGCCCACCTGGCAGCCCACCCACTCCCCTCCCAACCACAGGAGATGGTGCTCAGCCAGCCGGT